>JANHFL010009529.1:162866-181409 GCA_032468155.1 Oxyrhabdium leporinum | reverse complement strand
CAGCCTTCTGAAAAGCAAATTGCTAACAGAAGGTCAGCAATTTGGCAATTAAAGCTTTGATTGTTTTTCCTTTTTTCCACTCCCCCATGGCCTCCCTTCCTTTCTTTTTTGCTTCTCCCAATTCTTCAGATGAGAATAAGTATTGCAGCTACAGCTTATACAAGCACTCTTTAAGAAGTTCAGTGGCATAAACATAACAAATCTGAACGTCTCAAGCCAGTGAATGTGAGCATAATGTACTTGGAGTACTCCATGAACTTAATGTGTTATCCTGTTTAAAACACTGAGCTTATTGTTATAGCTTTATAAATCTGTGTTAACATTTTGGGAAGTTAAGAAGAGAGATGCCCTTTTGCTGATATGAGTCCTAATAGGACCGGTATGTAATGTTCTAACCATGGTATAGCACTCAAGTGTGTTCAGATGATAAGGTTCACATACTGACACTTGGCCAACTTCTTATGATTGCTTAAGGCAGGACAGAAGGATTGGTGGGAAAGACCAAAAGAGAAAACAAAGACCAACAAAGCAAGAAAATATGGGTCTGTGGGTAAACAGGGCATGGGGCAAAGAGAAGGACATACCACTCTACTTGCTGTAGGCTAGTTCATCCACAAATAAATTGTGCAAATTGTCTGTCAGAGAACAATTGCAGGACTGCTTAGTATTCTCATTTATGCTGTGGAAAAAAAATCCATTTTGACACATCTTCCAGATCTTGTCTCACAGAAACCCATGGTGAGTTACTTTTTCCATCATCATTCCATTTTGCCCACTGATTGGACTATAGTTAAGACAACTGGATCTGAGCTGTAAAATTTAGAAAACTTCTAGATAATAGTAAAGTTAGAATTTTTTTGAATCTCTTCATCTCCTAGCTGCCTGTATCAGGTAGACTTAATGCAATGCCTGAATTCTCATCCTACTGTATTCTGAGCATTATTGGCCTCAATGAACCCACAGGGAACCAGTCAGGAGGGAAAGACTCCAGCATATATGATAAATTAATGTTAATCTTGAACCTATAAGTTATTACCGGAGACACATTTTCAAATTGGGCTAGGCAGCGAAGCTAAGTAATTTGACCTTTTTAACATTAAGTGCTAGCATTCACTGCCTGTTCTTGCTTTCCTTCTAGTTTGCCTTGGGAGTACAATCTTCACGACAAAGGGTCTCTTATGTTATCTAGTTTAAAAACCCTCTTTTTAAAAAGGCCATTGGTTGTAATTTATCTCGGGAAAATGATTGGTAGTTCATTTTTTCTACCTGGATCTCTAGATTTTTATTTATGTTTAGAAGAGATTCCAGCAGTGATTTCAATGTGGCTATCTATCTCCTAAATTGTTGCAATGAACTGAGTTCTTATAGCTCCCATCAATGGCATACTCTATTCAAATCCAGAAGAGAGAGAAAGAGTTTATATTTTAGCTCAACAATGTTTTTATGTTGACTGTTTCTCAGTTATGTCACTTTATGATACAGCTTCATAAACATGGACATTTTGAACACTAGCTGTAATAGTCATTTGTGTATTACTAGTGTTGTTAGTTTATCACAAATATATTCATTCCATGAATTAACCATCAAAGATAACGCTCCATACATCTTGGTCCATTGAAGGAAACAATACTACCACAATACTTATCCTTATGGAATGTTTCAGTTTCAGTTTAACCTTATGGAATGTTATCAGAATAGTTATAAAAATGGGCTATAAAAGATGCACACATTCTTTTTACATTCTTTTTACTGCTTAAATTAGCAACTCTGTCTTCAATATTCTTCGGCCACTTTTGGATCTTTGGTTCTAACTGAGAAGTTGATGTATTTATGTGTGCATGTGTGATATGTATGATATGTGGAAGCACAAATATTCTCAAAAATGTTTGGCAAACATAGAGCACTGATGATCACTTAGCATCACTAAATTCATTGAGCAGTAGAAAAAAAGAATAAACTTTACACCAACAACCAAAAGTTAATGTACAGTCTGAAAGGTTGTTTTTCAAGCTTGGAAATTTTCATCTGATCAAAATCCAAAAAGTTAATATTATATTGTAATTAATCATCTGAAGAAGAATTTCATTCTTAAAATGATGGGAGTTGGGGTAAAATTGTAATTAATATTAGTGTCAGCCCCCCCCCCCTCTGCCATGGTGGCCTGAGTTTCTTTCCACGCACTCAAGGTATCGGAAAGCAAGTGGAAAGAACAGGAAAGTCCAGGGCTCAGGAATATCGGTTGTTTTTGGTTAGTTTTGGGAAAGTTGGCTTGATGTCAGGGTTCCGACCAATGCCCTAACAAAATTAAGAGTCTCAAGCCATCTAGCAATAAAAATCCAGTTGTTTATTAGGAGCACCATATTGGCACTACCTAGGTGAAGCCAGCTCTGGCTTCACCCAATTTGTGCCTTGCCTTTGCCCCTGTTTCCCCCTCCCCCCAGAGTGTATCACCAGTCACATTTCCCAACAAAGCAATTTTGCAGTGGTAGAAGTCACTCCCTCCAGCCATTGCAGTTCTCTGTGGAGATGGCCTCGGCTTCGCCTGCTAGTCTGTGTCTTGTTTGGACTGAGGTGTGAATTCCCTGGTGCAGCTGCAAGGTGTTATTCCCATCCTCCTGCCTATGGAGCAGGTCAGGAAAGCTTTGCAAGTTGACAATTAGTTTGCACCATTTGGTGATTTTCTTTTATTCTAGTTGGAGTCCAAATGTTTGTGTTTTCATCTGGAAACCTGAAGTTTTATGAGATTCTCTTCCGTAGGAATAGAGAACCTATGATTTTTCCATACAATGCTAAGATGTACCTCTTAGCAAATCATGCAGAATGGTCAACAGTGAGAGCTGCCATAAATTGTAGGCCAACAATATTTGGTAAGGTCATGGTTTCTCCAAACTGCTGTATGAATTTTCTTTATTTCAGTTATATCTTCCAATCTGCTAGCTTCTATTTTCTCAACTTTTTGATACATGTATCAAGCAAGTAATATGATTTATGGGATCACACATAATTCTACTTTCTTGCTGTCTCAACTGGAGAATTTCCCATGTCCTACCTTATCAGGTTTTGCCAAGCAAGCCTTATTACACAGTAACATCAAGTGAATTATGAAATGGTTTCCCCACAGTAAGCACTGAGAAATGATGTTGCAATGTTCACAGTTGATCTGATCTTCAAATATATCAGACATATCACCTGCCCGTGACTATTCAGTTCAGATTCTCCCACTTTCACAATCAGCATCTTTGAGCAATTGTAGCTACATGCCCATGGCCCAGGTTCAAGAACAGATGTGTGCACAGTTAACTCTTACAGGAAGTGTATAGTCCACAGATTGTCTCATTTCACATAAAATGGGATTGTAAATCTTCTCTTACTGCATATTTCAAAGCATCAAAAAGCGGTATTTGCCAAAAACAATTGTAATTTATGCACCATAACAGATTGGAAAGGAGATGCAGCCATCGTCGTCTTCAATTAGTCTATTTGATGCAGAATTATCCAAACTATCTAAATGGTATATCAATGTATTCTCTGAGCTAGATGAATTAATTTTATCATGCCTAATTTTATTCATATATTCTGTGTCTTATTCAAGAAAGTGTAAGATTTTATTTAATAGGTTTAAATTATAAGAAAATGAATTTCAAATCCTAGGTAAAAATATTCCACAGCTGTCCCAATAGCAGAATGCAATCCTAGGAGAAATGAAAAGTTTACATAAATATATGTTTAAACTAAGAACAAAATTGTGGCATTGAAACTTAAATGTCTGAAACTGGCCTAAGTACAATTTAAGCAAACATATACTATGCCATCTTAGATAATATAGTCGAAAACAATTTGAATTGTAGTAACTTTTCAAGATTTTTCCCTGTGCTATTTTTAAGATATTTATACATTTATATCACCCAAACCCTTCAACTCTCTTCTCCATAATAGCAATAGCAATAACAATAGTACTTAGACTTATATACCGCTTTACAGTGCTTTAAAGCCCTCTCTAAACAGTTTACAGTCAGAATATTGCCCCCAACAAACTGGCTCCTCATTTTACTGATCTTAGAAGCTTGGAAGGCTGAGTCAACCTTGAGCAGGTCAGGATTGACCACTGCGCCACCACGGCTCTTTCATAAGTAGCTTCATAATGGGCAATTTGACACAATGTTCATTTAAGTCAAAAAGTGAATGAAAACTGTAGAACAATCTCTAAAAATTACTTAATAAAAGATAAATCACAACCTCCCCCAAGAATCCAGGCTAAAATTCTAATTTTTACCTTGTCCATATTCATGATGTAGTTTCATTCACTTTGCTATAGATATAAAGGAATAGATTGATATGCCTCAGTCATATGATTCTAAGTGCCAATTTTTTGTGTCATGAGCATAAAAATGAGGCAGAGCTTTGATTTCATTGTCACAGCTACCATCTTAATTTTTTTACCATGCTCTGAAGACACTCCTGGTATATTGAATAATATTTTCTTCAGTTACTGAAACACCACTTCTTACAGCCTGGTTAGAGACAGCAGTCCCTAGCCAAATAAAATCTCAAAAGTACAAGTTGGGTTTTGTATTATATAGGAGACCCTTGAGGAAATTCCGCTGAAATAGAACATGTTTTGGAAATATACATTATTTTTCCTTACTGCTGTAGTGAGGAATAAAAACCTACTTTCAGAAAGATTCTTAAGAAACAGACAGAGGAATTTTCAATTCCAGGTGATGCCTCATCTAAATCCTAACCAAATCTAACTTACCCAATGACTTTTTTAGAGATGAACCAATGTTCATTATATCTCACTATAACCAAAGTTACAGCTTAAACCTTTTCTTTTGTGTCTACTGCTCCCTAAAAACATGGAGCACCAGGGTTATTCATTGTTTCTACCCCTGAACTTCTTAATAAGAACCAGACCAACTTTTGAGAGTTATTGGATGCAGCTTTGTTCCATTCCTCAAATGCTCAACTGAATGAAGTTATCTGCAACTTCTCTCTGCAGTAGCCCACCAGCTGCTCCTATCAATTAATCACATCAGGACTTCTTCTCCAGCACACAATCACCGGATATTTCATTGTTCTGCAGCTAGCCCCAAATGAATACATGGCTGTTTCCACCAAGGCCAGATACACTTTACTGAAACTTATAGAAGTGACAGTGACAGTGATAGATGACAGCAGCCCATTCAAGCCAATCATCACAGGCCTTCCATTTAATAAGCCCTGCAGAGTAACATGTCCACAGCTAAGTTAGCAGGCAGGACGGTTATTTCCCCTGAGGAATGCACAATACAAGCCATTTAAGCATTAAATAACAGGTTTGCTTAAAAACACATCTAAAATTTATGACATGTGCCTCATTCCTGTAACTGTTCCATTTCACACTTCAAGTGAGGAAGCAAAACGGAGTGCTCTTCCCCAACTAAAAACAATGTGGTTATAAACTACTATGCCTGGAAGAGAAGAGCTTGTCCTTAAATAAATTCTCAATCCGGTTTTCTAATCTAGACCAAGCAAACTCAATCTAGTGCTTTCCAGACATTTCAGGCTGCAGGTTGCAGGTTACTGGCTAGAAGGGCTAACTCTTATGAAAGCTGCATTTCAGAACATCTGGGGACCACCAGGTCATCAGTCTTTAATTATTATGTATTCATGAACCAATTTTCTAAAATAATATGATATGGTTGTTCAGAACATGCACATTGGTTACATTGGAACAGCAAAAATCTCTCCATCTTGGTTTAATTAGGAAATATGTACATTCTGATAGTCTTCTACGCAGTTCAGAATAATTGTTCCCGTGACACTCTTACCATCTTAACAGTGGTTCTTAATTGTGCAATTAAGCAAATAGGATGTTGATAAGAGATATATAAGGGTATCGGTTGAGAGCAAGTGAACTTTCTATTCTCCAAACCTTCAGAAAGTGATCTGAAATCAGTAGTTATTTTCACATGTTGACCTGAGAATGTTAATAGCTTCATAAGCCAATCAGTGGGACCTTCAGTTCAGTGGTGGGCTGCAACCAGTTTAATAACCGGTTTGGTGTTCGCGTGCACAGTGTTAAAAAACCGCCCATTTTAAGCTTAAAAACTTACCTTCCATGTCAACGCTGGTGAGTAAAACAGCTGAGGCACAGCAATCCGCTGTTCCGCACAAATCAGCTAAGCTAAAAAACAGGGAAATATAGACAGGAAAGGGCAGGGCCGGGTGGGAGGGGCCAACTGCTCACTGGAACTACTGGTTCACTAGAACCAGTGCGAACCGGTAGCAGCCCACCACTGCTTCAGTGGTACCAATAGGAAAGCAGAAAATAAATCATTCAAACAGTGTTCTATTCCAATCCACAATGGAATAGCTAATCCAATCCAATCAAGTCAAATCAAATCCCCTTAATCCTCCCACCCCCTACAACAGGAAATATTAATAAACCGAGAGTGTGATCCGTTCCTCATGCCTTGTTTAATATTTTTAATATATTTTGTATGCATCTGTCTGGTGTTTTGAGGGGTGTAGGTGCTTTGATCTGAGTATCTCTCTTGGTGGATAAATTTATTGGTTGCAAAGCTGCTACTCCTGCAAACTACAATGTGTCATGATTGCAGGTTAGCATTTTTGACACCATGCACTTGTCTCACCTCTAATTATGATTTTGTGCTGTTATATTGTAGTTGAGTAAGAAAGAAAAATGATGTCTAGAATATTGGTAAACAAACATCAGGAACAGGATGCTGAACCTGGATGTTTGCATAAACATTAAGCAAAAATAGTAGTGTATATACTATATATAACATCCAAGCTCTTTCTAGCATAAAAGACAGGCAACAATTTAAATACCAAGTTTACTACACAATAGCTAAAGTTAGAGATCAGAGTAAACTTAGTCTCACATTATGAGTAGCTAGTAGAACCATGCCAATTTTTTCCTCCTAAGTATAATCTTCAGTTGTGGGTCATTGCTGGTGGCAGTTAACTATAGCAGTTGCTGACAAATCTGGCCATGGTGTGTTCAGGCAAATATGGAACATGAAACAGTTCCAGAAGTAGCAATTTACGTTAAGAAGAAAGCAAAAAAGTTGTACCATTAATGAGGGAAAGTATAATTTACAAGTCTTTGATACATAAGTCAGTTTTTGCGTAGGCCGCTTACTCTGTAACTGAAGATGAGCAATGGCATAAAAATCACACAGGTACCTTCCATGGAGGTCAGGTGGGGGATGGGACCACAGGAAAAAAAATCATCCTTACTTTAGAGCCCATATGAATCTTTCAAGGTAGGCCAGGTCAGGAAACAGACAACACAAGCATTACAGGAATGCTACTTTATTGAAGGATCACAAAAACTTGGCACCCTGCCAGAGTTCCTCTCTTCCTCTTTGTCCATCTTACACTAAACAGAAAAAGGTGGAGTTATTTTAAATTTCTTCCTCATGCTTTTGCAGGACTGAATTTTTGTTTTCCATTCTTTAGGAGATCACTATTCTTTCTTCATCAGGATTAGCTCCACATTCTTTCAGATTCCTCTCCGGCTGGAGCAGTGCAAGGAGCCAATGTGGAAGTGCCTTGAGGCTGCACAAGGTATACATGCTCTAATTTCTCCCAAAATGTTTAAGACAGTCCCTACCTTAAATCTATATAACATTATGTCAAAATAAATCTTGCAATTTCTGAATGTTTGCCTCCCCTGAAAGAGTTATTTCAGGTTTTTTTAACCTCATTCTTGTGATGCTTTCATATTTATCTTACATTCCTTTAGGCAATCTTGTTAAAATTTACTTTATTATTATTACTTACTTTATTAATCCCAGCTGCCTGTTTTTTTCTAATCTGAGAAGATCTTTCAGAGTGTCTTCTCCTGGGATTAAATGGAAGTAAGGGAAGCCAGGGAAGCTGCTGACCATTGGCAGGAGAGTTATGTAAAGAAAGGTAGGATAGCAATAGCAATAGTACTTAGACTTATATACCGCTTTACAGTGCTTTTGGGTCCTCATTTTACCAACCTCGGAAGGATGGAAGTCTGAGTCAACCTTGAGCCTGGTGAGATTTGAACTGTCGAATTGCAGGCAGCCGGCAGACAGCAGAAGTAGCCTGCAGTACTGCACTCTAACCACTGTGCCACCGTGGCTCATCTTGGAACTATATCTCACCCATTTTATAAGTACAGGAGGAGCAAGAATCCCGCACTTTCATGAATATAGTTTCTAATTTAAAACAAAATGGAAAGTATTTCCAGCTTGACAAATGAAAGGAGAATTCCCTCCATCCCAGTGCAAGACAGCACTATCTTGATGAGAGGAGAATCATTAAGTTGCATCTGCCTGGTATCTGTACTCTATGGTACTTGACCATAGAATCTGGGATAGATTGTGTTTACAACTGTCCAGTGTTTAATGAGTGCTTTCTAGTAAATCATGCACAATATAAAAACAAAACATTTGTTCCCCTTCTGATCTCCAAATAAATAGCTATTGGATGAAAGACTGTGAGATGCTGTTATAAAGAATTTATTTAAACATCTGTGTTAAAATAAAAATGAGAATGAACTCTTCCACAAAGCTTAATTAATGTTTGATTTTGTTATCAATTGGGGATTTTTTTTCTTCAAAAAGGAAAACAAAAAGACCCCAACCCTGGAGGCTAAACGCATTTGAAACCAGAGGACATTTTTTAATGTTCTCTGATAAGGCTACTGAGACAAAATGCTTTTCACAAATTATCCCCTCACTATTTGTGTTAACACTTCAAACAAAGAAATCTACATTAATCCTTCATTGAGTTTTGGACAAAAAACTGAACTGCTCTTTAACTCTACAGTAGAGAACAGCAGAGCTGAATGTTGTCTCTGATGGCAATATGCAAGTATCAACATTATTAATATTTGATGGCAAGCCACTCAAATGATGGACGCAGCAGCATTTTGCATGATGGAATAAATTCATGAACATGGGGTTTTGGAGAAGAAGTGAAATAACACGCCTAACCCTAACCCTCAAAAAAATCCTTCATTAATACAATCAAATCTTTATTTTTTTCTTAAAAGCCCTTCTCGTTGGACCTCAAATATTTTCATTGTTCCCCCCAACCCACAGAATAACAGAGCTAAGTCAGAACATTATCGAGCTCATTACAGCCTTATATCTGTGTGATTAACATATAGGACCCCATCTTCTAGAAAGGAAAAAAATAAGATGCTATACATTTTAAAGACATGGGTCCATTCTTTTCTCTTCAGCCATGCTTCAAAGTGCCATGACATTTTCTTTTCTTCTGCCAACTTCAGAATACTGAGTGTAAACTGGCTCAGTGGTTAGAGTACAATACTGCAGGCTACTTCTGCTGACTGCTGGCTGCCTGAAATTTGGCAGTTCAAATTCCACCAGGCTCAAGGTTGACTCAACCTTCCATCCTTCTGAGGTCGGAAAAATGAGGACCCAGATTGTTGGGGGCAATATGCTGACTCTGTATACCATTTAGAGAAGACTGTAAATGCACTGTAAAGCAGTATATAGGTCTAGGTGCTATTGCTATTGCTACAAATTTGTGAAGCATTAGGGTTAGGGTTAGGATTATGGCTGTTTCCAGTCAAACAATAGAAGTTAGTGGTCTGGTTCTTTGCTTTCCATACAGCAAGGAGGGGAAATACACAATACTAGCCCATCTACAGTATATGACTATGATTATTTCATGCGAAACTGAAGGCTTCATTTTGGCTACTCAAGAACAAGCTTTGCAGAATAATTCCATAAAAGCAAAAAAATCAACACATAAGTAACAACAGCAAATGTTGCTTATGCAATGAGAAAGATGAAACAGTGGATCATCTTATTAGTGGCTGCAGCAAAATTTTACAGACAATTATCTACAATGTCATGATCGAGTTGCCAAAACTATACATAGGAAGCTTTGCCAAAAGTTTGTGTTTGAATGCAGCAAAAATTACTGGAAACACCAAGTTGACAAAGTTCTTGAAAATGAACAGATCAAGATCTTGTGGGATTTTTGAATCCAAACAGACAGTCATCTGGGTCATAGCATGCCTGACATCACTATTGTGGGAAAGAAAAAAAGTCTGTGTCACTGATATTGCAATACGGGTGATCCACGAATTGAAGAGAAACAACTAGAAAAAATAACGAAATATCACAATCTGCAAACTGAAGTTGAGCAATTGTGGAGAGAAAAAAATCAATGGTTGTACCAATAGTAATAGGGGCCCTTGGAGCAATGTCCAAAGGGTTGCCTAGATACATGGACATTTTGAACTTATTAGACCTGAATATTCTGACTTTGCAAAAAACCACCTTACTTGGATCTGCCTATATACCCAGACATTACCGTAACAGCTCTTAGGTCCTTGAGTAGGACTTGAACTATTAAATTTTTACCAGTCCCAGACTGTGAATCAAACTGAAAATTCAATCTTTAATAATAATAATAATATTGCAAACCTACGCACCAGGATATCTTCTGATGTTCTAAATAATTGTCCAGGTCAGTATTTTAAACATATACCACATTTCAGTCTTTTTGTTTTCAGTGTATTAAACATATATCACACTTCGGTCCTTTTGTCCTTATCTGCGAGTTTTTTAAAAATTATATTTGTACATAAGTTTTTAAAGTATAGTTTTATTGAATTTTTAAATGAAAAATATAGAGAGAGTAATATGCAGAAATAAATTAAAACAGAGTAATATGCAAAGGTCCAACAAATTATGTTATAAATTTTTACTACCAAAGCAAACAAAAGGAAAACAAAATACCCACCCTAAAAAGTAACATATTAAATTGATCTAGATCACTTACGTGTCTTACAAACTTGTTTAATCATATTATAGTGATGCATTAAATTATGCACAAATATTTATGCAAAATGTGAAATCGATGCCAAAAGGAAATGTAATGTGTCAGTTTTTGATTAGGAGGAAAAATAGCCTTTTCAAAAATTGATGTTACAGTTTTATTTTATTTTTAATCCAGTCTTTAATGTCTATGGTAATAATTATTTTCCATTTTTCAATATACTTTTGGCTACTCCCCACAACTGATACAATGTTTCTCGAAAATGTTCTGATTCCATGTTTTCGGAATATAATTCAAAATATCATTACACTGTTGTGGCTAAAACCTGGTTCATCTTAAAGCAACCTAATCTCTTTGAAGATAATTTTATTGTCATGCGTAAAGTACATAGTATGACTATATAATCAAAAGCAGAACCCGAGCTAATATACATAAAAGCAGACCTACTACTTTGCAAAGACAAGACACAGGAAAAGGCAGACACAGTGGAAATCGCAGCATAATATTGGAATGTGTTAGATAAGCCCTTCCATGTGACATTATTATTTATCCCTTCCCACTAGGTCAGCATGCTAGCCATGCTATCTTTGAGATATGGTTGGTGAATAGAAGCAATCTAGTTTATTGGGCCACATTTTACGTACTGAGTCTTCTCATTGTTGCCACTGTCAATTCATCTTACTCTGACTGTTTTCTTACAAAGGCTCATTCAGCAATTCATATGTATGTATGTTTGTATTGGGGTAAAATCTGAGAGGTTTGGCAGTGAATGCCACTTACACATATATGGAGGGAGTACATTTTACCACCACAACATCTTTACCTTGAAAAGAAAATTGCTCAGATATATCCCGATATATTTTACGATATTATTTCCAAAAGAAACCAAAATTAAACATGATCAAATCACATGAAGTATTACATTTTTACTAATTTGTGTCCTCCAGATTTATTTAGACCAATATTTCTCAATCTTGACCATTTCCATTGGCTGGGGAATTCTGGGAATTGAAGTCCACATATCTTAAATAGCCGAAGTTGAGAAACATTGTTTTGGACTATAACTTCTTCCTGCATTCCTTCCTTCCCATTATGACTAGGATTTCTGGGAATTACAATCACAACATATTGGGGAAGGTGCTAGTTGCTAAAGATTGCTGTATGTGATAATAACTATACTCAGTTCTTCACAATGTCTTCTTTGCTATTGCGTGCCACAATTGGACTTAATCAAGAAGTATAACTTCTAAGTGGTAACACCTCTCTTTCAAAATCTCAGCAAATTGTTTTTTGTATATCATAGTAGCATAGGCATGGAAGGAAGTAGGTAAAAAGTTAACCTTTCTGCCCTTTATTTCCTGCCATATTCCAGAGAAGTATGCATGCATGTAAATTTATTGTATGTAAAATATCCTGACTCTAACATTAGTAGAAGTATTCTGTGAGAGTCAGTTTGGTATAATGTTAATGCACTAGGCTAGAAACTGGGATAGTGTGAGTTGCAGTCCTGCCTTAGGCACAAAGTCAGCTGGGTGATCTTGGGTCAGTCACTCTCTCTCAGCCCTAAGAAGGAAGCAATGGCAAACTACCTGTAAAATTTTAGCCAAGAAAACTTCAAGCACTTGTCCAGGCAGTCACTGGGAGTCAAGACTGACTAAAAGACACCCCAAAAGTTGTATTATAATAGCTGTAGAAATAAAAGAAAAGAAAAACTCCAGGTAGATAAAAATAATAATAAACAGACATTTCCCAGAATCTTCTTTTGATAAAATTTGAGAGATACTGTTGACAGGACTATGAGTTAGTGACTAATAGGCTCCAATTTCATTATGCAACTGCACTGAGGACCATTGTGACTGCATCCTTTTGCGTCTTTCTCAGTTTATCAATCTGAGTCATGATTTTTTTTTATGCCTCCAATGGTAGATAAACTGTTCTTTTCTGTGGAAAGCATTGATTAGGCACTTTGTTGTGATGAGCCAAAGCAAATTGCTTGCTTGACAAGATGGGACACATCCACGCAACCTTGTGAAACTCTGTGTTGCTTGTAAAACAGTCTTTGGGTATGACGCAAATCATAGGTTCTTCATCAGCACATTCAAAACTGTGGATTCATGTATTCTTCTGACTCTTCCTGTGCTATTTTCTCACAAGATTGACCACAGGAAATAAATAAGTTATGTGTCTAGCACTAAAGAGCTAAGCCCCTCCTCAACTGAATAAAGCTAAAAATTAATGGGAGAGTTATAAGCACATTGCTGGCTTTTTTAATATATATAAATACTTGGATACAACTGATAATTTGTAACTTGAAATCATGCTGTGATTTTTTTTTCTTTAAATCATCTGGCTTCACCTACTTCTTCTTTCATTGCATCTATTTTGTTATTAGTGTGTGGCTTAGGAAGGTTGGGAAGTCTGGAATGCATGAAAAACAATCTCTCCTGGACAGCACAAGGATGAAGAAAGCTAAATAGCTAAATGTAAAATGCAGTAATGATTTTGGGTGATGATGGCTCACCCTTTATTTATATATCTAGATTTTGTAAAAACAAATACTATTACTCATCAATTCCTTCTTGAAGAGATATGCAGTTGCCTCACTTCAGAAAAATTACCTTATTATTACTGCTTTGTTATTATTATTTGAAAAACCACAGATCAGCATTACTTCATGAAAATACATGTACGTATGTTTGAATATATTCTTAACATTAATATTTATTCAGTCATTTTTAAATGTAGTGCATTATTTAGACAATTGAATTAGACCAAGTATTAACTGTCATTCCAAAATAAATACCACTGTTTCATCTTGATCTTATGCTATATTAAGTTTAACTTCTCTCACATGTTTTTTTCTGATTAAAAAAATGGAGTTGGAATATATTATTTAGGGGACAGAGTTATAAAGGTATGACAATCAATTTTCTAAAATCAGTGTATTAATTCAAACATTGGTAGCCATACCATTATAATATAAATCACATAACATATTAAGCTATGATTTTTTTTTAAAAGGTATAATTGACTTGTCACAGCACAGTAAACATGTTTGCCAGTATACATAACATGCTTAACAAGCTACAAAAGGCCATTAGGTGTTGTGTAAATCTAGCCAGCGCTGTGAATTAGAAATGTAACTCTAACGTGGGCGGTCAAGTCTACAAGAATATAAAATTTCTGTGACAGTCTGGCCCGATTCTTCAAAAGTGAGCTTTTTGCATCAGGAGACTTAAACAACAATGCAAACAATAGATTTGGTCTCCAAATACCTGTGTTTGATTGTCTGACTGAAAATACAGAGGGGACCAGAGGCCCCACATTCTCCATCCTGCTGTTATAAAAGAGATATAATTGTTTGATGCTACTGAAGCTTCAGTCTCTGTGCCCCTATTACAACTCTTTGAAGATGTGGCTGTGTTTGACAGTTTCCCCCACAAAGGACTGCACTTGACCTATGAATAGTGATTCAATGAGACTGTCAGCATCATTACAATTAGCAGTGATTGGTTTGACTAGGGAGCTATATTGCTATGCCAAACATCAAAATCAGGTGTAATTTGACTACCTAGAGTGGGAAGGAGACAGGAAATGAAAGTCCCAATGAGTCAACACAATCCCTGGCAAAGTGCCAATTCAAGTAGGGTTCTTTGTTTGGGGAAGCTTACAGCATTAGGAAAATTAGAGTGGCAGGAACTGATACTACAATGGACATGCTTTTAGAAGAAGGAATAGGGTAAAATTATGGAACTGCTGAACAGCCAAGAAGTGATATTCTTCTCCAAAGCAGACCAATCAGTCCAATTGATGCATTTCTCACTGCCGTTATTTACTGGGGCACTAATTAGAAACTGGGGCACAAGTTATTCTTACATATCAACTTCCTCCCTCAGTAATCATGGGATTAGCACCCTAAGATGTGAAATATCATGTTTTGTCCTGCACATTGAAATCTCTGACATATCTTGGTGTAAGTTTCCATTCTAAGTTAGCTTTACAAGTGTATTGGCTCAGAAATGCAGAAGGCCAGCTACTGAGAACTTTGGAGAAAAAAACCCAGGCATATTTATTCTTCTTTTCTTCAGTTAAAGAATAACACTGACCATTTTTATTGCACTGCAAAAGAGGCTTCTACCTTTCTCTTTAGTCTTAAGGCAATATGGAATTTATTGTGAATTTCCTTTGGTACAGCTTACATTATCACCCTGTGTCAGTCAATGGATTTTTTCCATCTCCCTTACTTTCTAACTGTCTACTGCTTCTTTGTTTTTAAACACACACACACAAACACACACACAAACACACACACACACACCCTGTCTATAAGAAAAGTTATACTTCAAAACAATCTTCCTAAATTTGAATTGAAAGATCACTTGTGCAGCCTTTTCAGTCAGCTCATAACTGAGTAACATTAAAAGAAACCCTTATTCCTCATGTGTAACACTTTCCACTCAAGTTTATTTCTCCTTTCATTCTTTTTAGAGCAATCTGTTCTCTATCAAAGGAAATGACAGCAGATGAGATTGGTGATGGTGATGATGATGACAAATCAAAATGGAAGTTGCATTCTTGAATGGCGGAATGATAAAAAACTTAAGTGTAATCAATGGGGTCCCCTGGGGTGATGAGCAAAACCTAACTGACAAAATCAGATATCACAATGCAAGACTCATCTCTTGTATCAGTGTTGCAGTGTCATACAGACATAGAAAAAAGAGGAAACTTGTTGCATGACACTGAGAGTTGCACTCCAGTACTATAGCAGGAATTAAATTAAAGCAAGAGTTTATATCAAGGAAATTTGCATTAGGGATATGTATTGTCAATAAAAGCACAATCAGGTGAACTTACAAAAGGAATGGGGGGGGAATGGGCTTTTCTTTTTGGAGTTCTGAGTATTAGGGAAGATTTGCCTGTTTGTTTGTGTTTATCAAATATTTGTCATATTTGCATGGCCACTTAATGGCAACTCTAACCTGTTCCCTCACCCTAGCTGACTCTTCTCCCATTTCATCTCCCTTAAATCCTCAGTAAATCACGGGCAGTGCTAGGATCTCCAAAAGAGGAGAGATCACATTGATGTGACCTGATCCAAAGCCTCAGTTGCTTTATTCCAAGCAGTGACCAGTGCCACAGATGGACCATGCAGCAGACCAACAGGAACAACTTCCTGTTCTCTCTGGAATCCATTCAGGTCCATCAGGGGAGAGTCAATCTAATGGATTCAGTCTTCCTGCAGTGGGTAGTGGGGTTGGATAAAAAGGTGCTGTGGAAATGTTATTAGGATCATATCTTTAGTTTGCACATATCCTTAGTTTCATCTCCTGACCTTCTCTAGAATTTTCACACAATGTTCTCATAGTTTAGCAATAGGAGGAAAGAAGAGCCATTATTGACCAACAGAAAAATAGGAAAATTGCTCCAAATACTCCAAAATACCAATTTATTTATTTATTTGTAGGTATGTATGTATGTATGTGTATATATGTATATTTGAGAACCAATTTGGTGTAGTGGGTAAAGCATCAGCCTAGAAACCGGGGCCCTTCGATGATGTTAGGTGATGTTGAGTCTTTCTCTCTCTCTCTCATTCTCTCTCTCTCCTCTTCCCCCCCTCTCCTTTGTGCTAAGTGTTCTTTCAGTCAACAGGGGAGTAACAATGCAGGAAGACTCCAGGTGCCATGGCCCTTGAACTCCAGGCATAAAGTGGGAAATCCCAGGAGACAGGAAGCAGGATAAGGTTAGAATTTCTGCCAAGGAGAAACTGTCTGCCCTGCAGCACCACAGGAAATGCACTTACGGTACAGAATTCCCCTGGAACAGAGATTGAGCCCAGAATTAATTGGCTCAACTTCCCAAATGCTTCGGAAGCTTGTGGAAGGCGCTTAGGGATAGAGATAATGCAAGCTGTAATTGGGATTGTGAGCTTTTCAATCCTTTATTTTCTTTTTTAAAGAATTGGCATTTATAATTTTTTTCAGACTCATATACCTTTCTATTAATGTAATTAAAAGGGCAGAACTTTTCTTAATCTATGCATAACAAATCTATAGGTATTCGCCCTGAACTCTGAACTACATACGTGCCTAAAGGGAACATTACCGTGAAAGTAAAACAGTTGTAAACCATTTCTGTGTTGCCTAAAAATTATTAATAGTGGTTCAGTAGCTCCATGATGATGAGGGTTAAACTGTCATGTGCCCCTAAAACAGATGGGATATAAATGTTTGCATAAATGAATAATAAGCATGCATATTCTTTTTGCAATTCTTTGCAGAATGCCTTTATTTATTAATTATAATAAATTGACTCCTATGCCTCCTCTGCCACAAAGGTAACTCTAGACTGCATATATATTTAAAATTGACATAATCAGGTGAGTATGCTGAATTAAGAGGGCTGTGCTGGATTTTTATCAGTATGGGAAAGGATTAGACGTGAGGCCCAGATCCAAAGGATGTTAGGATATGTCACTCCTCTAACATCTTCTATCAGAAAACCCTTAAAGTGGAAGAAATTTGATTCTAGGGATCAGCATTCAACCCATCAGCTGTTAAAAGTGATCAAAGCAGTGTGGAACCACTGCCTTGGCTCAGAAGAGAAGATTAGCAGGAAGTAATTAGCGATTGCTAACCTCTTGAGGGTTTTTCCTACTGGCTGAGCCTGAGGGCAGATAAATATTTCAACAAGCCATATCAGCAGTGATCTGTGTTTAAAATCATGACTATTTTTATATCACCTTGGACAAGGTCATAGTCTTAGCACCAAATTAACAATTCCCAGGAAGCATTCATGTAATGTTTTAGTGCAACTCTTGGCCAAGGGACCCAGTATTGTCTGAAGACATTTTCCATGGTCATGTGACCAGCATGGCTGTTCTCCAAAGATGTACAGAACACTGTTACCTTCCCACCAAAGTGGTACCTATTTAGCTACTTGCTTTTCTATGCTTTTGAACTGCTAGATCAGCAGGATAGGAGGCAGCAATGAGAGCATATCCCCGTTGCACAGTGCTCAGGTCTCAAACCCAGTTTTCCAGCTGACAAGCTTCGCATTTTTAACCGCTGCGCCATCACACCCAATCTTGAAGATTCATTCATTATATGAATGTTCTAGGTGTCTTCCTTTATTCTTGAATAAACACACCAATAGTCTACAAATTTGGACGCAACATGGGATATTTGGGATCGACAGGACCAATTTTCCCTTTATACCGCAAACCAAACTCCTACGGGAAAGTCTCAAAGCATTGGTTATGAATGTTTGCCATGCCTAGCACTAATGTATATGTTTGGTCTGAGCTAACTCTGTCACTTTTGCACCCACATTAATTAATTTTTTATAAAAATAAAAATTGGTACGGAAATGTACTTCTAAATAAACGGATACCAATGTTTTTTTCTTTCAAGGTATTACATTAAACATCTATTCTGTTGCCATTCTTGAGAAGCAGTAAGACATATAGAAAACACCACAGATCACTTTGCATTTTACACTGGGAAGTGCAGATAAGGTTATTTTATGTAGCAGAACTCTTGTTAGAAAAAAAAGTTTTCAGAAAATAGCTGCCATATATAAGAAATGGCCATCTGCCATTTATTATTAGCAGCATTGTTTATACCAGGGGTGTCCAACCTTGGCAACTTTAAGACTCATGAACTTCAGAAAATAGCTGCCATATATAAGAAATGGCCATCTGCCATTTATTATTAGCAGCATTGTTTATACCAGGGGTGT
>JANHFL010009529.1:121767-148209 GCA_032468155.1 Oxyrhabdium leporinum | reverse complement strand
AAGAGTATTGCTTATAAGCTGTAAACCGCCCCGAGTCTTCGGAATGGGGCGATATATAAATGTAAAAATAAATAAATTAAAAATAGTTCTTTATATTCCAGGATTATTCAATCAGTTCCATTTAGATAGTCCAGGAAGCTTTCCAAAAGTCAGAAGCCACTTTACTTTACTTAAGAGACTTCCTTATTCCCACAGTTGAGTCTCCAGTAATCATAGAGTAGATAATTATAGAACAGTAGGTATCACCACAGTCTTCCAGATGAATATTGTTTATTTCTCTTATCAGAAACTTCCCCAGGCTTGTAGGGGTATGGTATAGTTTCCATTCATCAGTAGGTGGCGTCCTCAGCTTAGGTTTCAGCATTGTTTCAAAGGTAACAAGTTATTTAATCCAATTTTAATTCTATTTATAGAAGCAAAGTCAATTCAAGCAGATAGTTACAGCATTTTAAAATGCCTTTCCAAAACAACGCCTACCCTGTTTGAAAGTCCAATTTTCTATGTTTTAAATTTTTTTTAGCTTTTCTCCCTAGTTCCTTTCTGTCCGGTTTAGGATTTTTCTCTGTATAATTGTTCGCCGCTTTAGCAAACAGTTCTAACAGTCTCTTTTCCTGGATTTTCTTCTTCTTTTTCCTTTTAAAGTTAGGGTCTAAATAAAAATGGAATATTGTCACCCAGCTCCAGTCACTGTCCATCTACACCGCTCCTGCACTTTCTTTGTTGCCTCAGCTATCCCAGCTTCACTCAGCCATGATGGCTGCCTCTTCTCCTCGTCATGGATATGAGGGAAGAAGCAGAGTCGAGCGGAAGAGTTGCGGCTCTCCACAACCTACAGGGCACCCCACTTTTCTTCACCACCCTTACAGGGTGGCTTTAGCTCCTTTCAGAGCCTTCCATTGGAGAGAACTCGGCAAGGGAGTGCGGAGACACACTCCTCACATCCGATCTCGCTGCGACATCAGCCGGAAGTCTATAGTAGTCTGGATTATTGTCTACACTGAGAGGAGTAGCAAACTTAGAAATCAAGGTATTCAAAGAAGCATCATACACCTATCTATATGTTTCGGGAGGCCGTTCATACCAAGATCTCTTTAAGAACATGCCTTTTTCATTGCGCTTCTATATAAGTTTCCTCAGGTGTAGGTGAATTATAGCTTAATTTTGATTTCAACTGAGCACTGCACTCAGTTGCAGCTTTAAGAATAGGATTACTCCCTTTGAATTTTAAAACTGGTGCTTTGGAAAGCTTATGAATTTTAGATGCAAAAGCAGCAACTGTAAATTAAAGAACTCAGCATTTCAGTTGCCCAACTGCCAGTACAATTATCATACAGCATACTTGTATATGTGAATTACTCTGGCCTTTTGTTAGAATTCTCTGCACTGTATTAGACATCTCATTTTCCTACCAGTAAACTACTTTCAGAGATTTCTGTGAAATTATCTAAATTGGTTTGTGGATGTTGTGTTTTATGGGTTATATCTTAAATTACATTCCAAACAAAGTGCAGAGAATTATAATGATTGCACAGATTAATTCACATCAGGAAATATGCAGCATGATAACTGTACTGGCAGTATGGACAACTTGAATTTCTCAGCAACATCCATGGAAAAGCTCATGAGACAAAGCTTAGCAGAATGCATGAATTCAATTGCACAGATGGGCAAAATATCAACTCAGATGCCTGGTGATGATTCACAGAGCAGGTCCATCAGATGCCAAGCATAGTAGTAGATGGAGATATACCATGTTCTTCTCTATGGCTGGGCACCCTGCACACCCATCATAGAAAACTGAACATAAGGACAGAATGCACAAAAATGCAAATATTGTATTTACACCTCAATATTTGCAGAAAGTTTCTGCAACCTTAGAAAGCAAAATAATGTTTCTCAACATTAAGTCAGGATTTGTTTCATCATAGATTCCTGAATAAACCATAACTAGCCAGGTTCACATAGCACTCAGCTCCCAATGTATGATGTAAATGTAGCCAGTTCTCTCTTGCTTGTAAAAACTGTACAAGATGGCAGGCTATGTAATATGCTACTCAGATACTTTCATTCCTTAATTCTTTCAGGCTGCTTCATACCTGCCAATGCATCCCTTAACAAATGCAGCCTCAGGTGTTAACTTGCCTCATATCACCATAGAGATCATTCTTTTTAAAGACATCATTTGCCATCCCATGAAATATTAAGTCATGAAGTAATAAACAGGCATGTTCAAGCACAGCACCAGGCTAGAAACCAGGAGACTGAGTAGCAGTCCTGCTTTAGGTGTGAAAGCCAGCTGGTTGAGCAATCTCTCCCTCTCAGCCCAATCTTCCTCACAAGAGGGTTGTTGTGGAGAAAACAGGAGAAAGGAGTATTAGGTATGTTCACTGCCTCAACTTCTTTATAAAATTATTAAAGATGGGATAAGCATAAATAAAAATATGTTGCAGCAGTGGGAAAACGACTCCCCCTTCAGAATGAGAAATGGTACACCTCGCACAATGTATACCCACAGTTGGCTTAACAATTCCTTACTCAATCAAACATTAAGTTTTCAGGTGACAGCCAATAACTAAGTCTTTAGGCTGGGTTCACATAACTTATTAGGATAAAGTATGACTATGATGATTTGAAAATCCAGCCAATGAGAAGAAATTACAGAGTAGTAAAGTATCCTCTAAACGTCTGATTTAACGCAAAAAAAAAAAAGCGGCGCGGATGTGTGGGGGGAGAGAAAGCAGACCCCTTTTTCATGCGGAATTTCCACTTTACATGGCATAGGGCAGCCCCACTGATTCCCTTCTCTGGGCTACCCGGCTTTAGCTCTCTAGTTCAAGGTCGCTTTCTGCTTATATTGGACTATCTTAGAGGACCAAATCACCCCAGTCACGGCAAGCGATTTCTTTCCTCCAAAGCGCGATTTAGGCTCTAAAGGAGGAAAATCAATTCGCGAATCCGGGCCGGCGGTCCACAGCCGAACGGCCTTAACGAAAAGGTACTTTTCATAAATGCCTTTAATGAACCCACTAATCAGAAATCCCACGAAGGTCGGAGTACCGATAGTTAAGTATCGAGTTTCTTAGGCCAGTTAACTTTAAAACGCAAGCGTCCCATCGGAACCTCGTTTTTCTCAAAATATGCCCTGGGAACGAGCGAGTAGGGCGAAGAAACAAAACACCCAGCGAGTCTTCTCACCTTAACAGAAAAAAGCAAAGCCAAAAATCCAAGGCAGAAAATATTGAAGTATATGGTGGAGCAGAGAGACCAAATGATATGGTCGCGGGGCGGCGTTGTATAGACCTGCGACGACTGCATGCGGATCACGGTAGCCCCAGTCGGCACCCCGGGAACTTCGACCATTGCCACATCATGCTCCTCCTTCAGCTGCTGGTAATTCAGCAAGCCTGCCTGGCCCTGCAGCGCGTGGGAGAACTGGACGGTATTCGCCATCTTTTCGAAGGAGAGGAAACGGACGACCACAAGGCTCTGGAGGTGGGGCTGAACGATTTTGCCTGGGCAGAAAGAACTAAGAGGCGGGAAATTACGCCCTGTTTGCGTCAGGGAAGGCGAGCCCAGTGGGAGAATCGAAAGTTGGCACTTCAGGATATTTTTCAGCAAAAGTGGTTTTAAGTTTCGCAATGTGTCCTGACAAGAGTATGGCGGGTCCTCGTATTTATGAACATGAATTTCTACTTAAGAGTTTCGTAGGCTCACTGTAGGCTCAACGAAGAAGTCCATAAAGTTAATACGATCTGGCCCTGAAAATTAAGTTACTTTGCGCACAGATTTAACTGTGGTCATGGATCAGGCAATGTGCTAGAACACATAAACCACTATTTACCAATTAAAGTAGGACCTTAACATTTCTTTACGTTGAAGGCATGGTCTGTGATTTTATCTGTCTAAAAAAGCCAATCATCACAAAACCTGGCTTAACAATGTGGAACAGGCACTTGCGCCTTACTTATAGCCCCCTGTGGTTACTCTTATGTTTAGATCAATTCACCTGATTACTATCAAGAATATTAAAGATACCAGTCACTTGGCTTTAGGCAAAAGGGCTTATTTCCTTTCCCAAAATGTGAAACTATAATCAATATCTTACCTATTTATGGCTTTGCTATGTTCCTGTATGGGAGGAAGAGGAGTCAAGCTGTCTGTTGTCAATCTGGATAATAACTACCTGATTTTTCTTCTAATAATCAACACAGTTCCTTCCAGAAAGCCATCTATTTGTCTCTTCCCTCCTCTTAAATAGATTGTTCTCTTTTCTCTTTAGATGCTCATTATCTCCATCCTTCTGCAGTTATTTTCTTATGAGAATTTATAACATGAGTATTGTATTGTGGCATAATATATGTTCAATGGCTTTATATCCTTTCTCAGTAATCACAAATTAACATTAAAATTAACATTTTAAGATTGTAACATGATTCTATTACAATCAAGTATAAGTCTTACAGAGAGTTCAAGCCAGCTTTCATAATAGCTTTGCTGTCAATATACACTACTCTTAAAAGGAGTAATACCTTATTACAAAAGACTAACATAGAAAACACACTTTATAGTCCCATTTTGATGATTGTGGAAAGTATAAAATAGGGTGGTAAATAAATATTTCATCCATGTACCAGACAGCCTCAGTAAAGAGTTTTAAGTGCTGCTACAAAAATAACTGAATTTAAACAGAAGCCTTTTTACATTTTTCTGTGTATGCAACTTTAACACCCCCCCCAAAAAAAAAATCCAACCCAAAAGAAGATTATGTCAAACCAACTTGGTATTCTGTCCAGAAAAAAGCTACATTGGTTAACACAAAGTCACTAAAACTTGACTTCAACCTGAAGACTTGACTTTCCTCATATTCTTTATTATTAACTACATTGTATTCTCCTCTGAAACAGGAAATATTAGGCAGGTTTCTACAGCAACAGAACAGCAACCAAAGAATCAAAAAGCTAATTGGCAGAAGCTGAGGCAAACAAATACGAGTGAGGGATTAAGGCCACAGGACATAGAATTAGAAAATCATCTTTGCATGCCCCAAAGGTGCTTTTTCAAAAGACAACTGGACTTTCTAGTTTTTCTTTGAAGATGTTTTGCTTCTCATCCAACAAGCTTCTTCAGCTGAAGAAGCTTGGATGAGAAGCAAAATGTCTTCAAAGAAAAACCAGAAATCCAGTTGTCTCTTGAAAAAGCACCTTTGGGACAACCATGACCTGGATGACTGAGAATCTCCATAGACATCATTGCATGCTTGCATTAGTTCTTGGTCACTGTTTCTCTTCTATCCCCTTTTCATTATTGGTACTGATTTTATGTTCTATGACTGAATCTCATACAGTTAGCTTTTCTTCCTTCAAAATTTCAAGTAGATGACAATACTCTAGGAACCACTTCTGTTCAAGCATTTTACCTGATTGTATGAAAACTTCAAAAAGAGAATGGTTATGGAGCAGATCACATGAGCTGGTCCACTTTCTATGACTTCAGATTCAGGTTTTTCCCAGATGTACCAGCATGGTTCTTTAATAAACTTACCTGGATTAATTCTTATCTGAGTTCTGAGTGAATTATTTGAACTTAGATGGAACGCTGACAGTAACCTGAATCTCCTTTTTAAAATTTGGCAGCTCCCCAGGCTCGGGGGCTGTTCAGGCTCCTGAGCTCCGTCTATCATCCCGGACACGGGTGATAGTAAAGACTCGGGGAAGATGGAGGAAAAGTCTCTGCTTGAAGAGTAATTGGCTCTTCCACTCGACCAACCTCTGGAGGAGATTCTACAGCTTCTCTCGGAAGAACTGGAGAGGGAAATGAAAGCGGCTGAAGTTGAGCGTGCTGCCGGAGCAAGAAGGAAGGACCCGGTTCAGCAGAAGGTAACTCGAAAGGGGGCGGACAATCTGGCTTGGAGTGAACTGCGGATTGTTTTCCCAGACAGTCCTGGAGAATGGGGACTCCGGACGCCATCGAGGAGTCAATCTCTAATGGAGTTGCCGGAAAAATTTGAACAGCTGCAAGTGGGACCAAGAACCCCACGAACATCTGAATCACAGTAGAGATGAGTGATTGAGCAACCGAAGTTCTCATTACAACCGGCGGAGTGGCTGGATAGAGCGGAGATGGGTCCTTACTGCAGAATGG
This sequence comes from Oxyrhabdium leporinum, assembly GCA_032468155.1. Lineage (NCBI taxonomy): Eukaryota > Metazoa > Chordata > Lepidosauria > Squamata > Cyclocoridae > Oxyrhabdium > Oxyrhabdium leporinum. The sequence continues at coordinate 142,068 of JANHFL010009529.1, read as the reverse complement.
CGGAAGGTGAGATTCCCAAATCGCTGGGGCAGCAATTGACAGCCGAGGGGGGAAGAGAGAGATGGTGGCGTGGGACTCCTCTGCTACTGCAACCGATGGCACCCCTGCCCCCTAGAGATGCCCTCCAGTTGGGGTGGGCGAACTATCCGGAGCATGGTTGGGTGCAATTTATACCAGACCTGCTGCCCAGACCCCCTGAGGTTCCTGAGCAACCGGAAGCACTTCAGGAGGAGACACAAGCGGCTAGACCTGAGGTTCCCCCTCCTCTAAGGAGACAACAGCCCGCGCAGCCAGGGGGGGGGATTACCGAGATTCCGGGTGACTTGCGATGGGACCTTGGGGAAGCTAGCTTATTTCGTGGCAAGAGTGCAAGCTTTTGTGGAGGGGAATGGTCATTGCTTCCAAAATGATCGAGAGATGATCCGAACCATTGCAGAGGGAATGAATGAAGGTGATAATGCAGAATGGGTAGCTCAGCTTCATCATGAAGGGGCTCCAGAGCTTGATGATTACGATGATTTCATGGAAGGAATGAGAATTAGGTTCAATGACTTGGATCTGAAGGAAGAAAATGAAGAGCTGATTAAGATGATGAAGCAGGGAAGGAGACCCATGAAGGAGTTTGTGTGGGAGTTTAGGAGAGCTGCGAGCTATCTGAGAGATTGGCCCAAGCGTATAGTCCTGCATTACTTCAAGGAAGCAATTGATCTTGAAGTGAAAAAATCATGCAATGTCAGAGGGATACCAGAGAGATTGCAAGATTGGTACAGAAACCGTGTGTGCGATGGAGCGAAATCTGTATCCTAAGGGGAGAATAGTGCCACCAAGTCGACTGCTTAAGAGAAGCATTCCGAAGAAACCCCTCCCTAGGTCAGGTCCTACTGGGCCGGGATCCCGGAATCCAGATGCTATCCTGAGCTGTTTCCAATGTGGCAAGCCAGGACATTGAGCGGCAGATTGCCTAGCCCCCCTGCCAGTGCGTCAATCGGGGGGGGGGTAGGAAGAAGATTCCTCCAAAGAAACCATTGGATGTAGTGAAAGGGGTGTGGAGAGTAACCGACTCGCCTCTCTTGAATGAGGAAACAGATGATGCAAAGCTGGTGGCAGCGATTCCGGAGGTGAGCAATGGAGAGGAGGAGCCGATGGTGAGTGGAGATATTCATCATTTTGCTGTAAAAATTAAATTAGCCCTTAGTTCAGGAAGGAGTGGAGAATTGGAGGTGATAATAAACACAGGCTGCACCAGATGTTTAATAGGGGAACCGCTAGTTGAATGCTTGGGGTTAAAGACTATACCGCTAAAAAACCCCATTAAGTTTCGACAAGTAGATGGGTCATTAATCGGTGGGGTCCCCTCCACGAAAGTTACTGAATTAGTTGAAATGGAAATTGGAGAACATCAGGAGCTTACTAGATTTATTGTGGCTCCGAATATGTCAGAGTTAGTGATATTGGGATTATCCTAGTTGGATAAGTGAGAGCCTTCGATCCGATGGGAAGAGGTGTTCAGGAAAATCATATTAAGATTGGATCCGCTGCCTACCCCTACAACGGAAGAAAGGAAGGTGCCTCCTCACAAGACGCCTGTGATTACAGCTACAGCGTTGGCAGCGGGAGAAAGTTTACCTGGGGAGTAACAAATCCCTAAGGAGTATTGTGAGCTTGCGGAGGTTTTCAATGAAGGGAAATGTGATATCCTGCCACCCCATAGAAGTACGGACTGTGCTGTAGAATTGGAACCAGGGGCAGTGTTACCAAAACCGAAACTGTATTCAATGTCAAGATATTTTTGGATCCTGAGCTTTTCTTCTGGAGTGTTGGCTGTTCTTGCCAGCTTAATGTCATTTGCAGATTTGATGAGGTCCTCTTCTATTCCCTCAGTCATTTATGAAGATGTTAAAGAGTACTGGGCCTAAGATGGAACCTTATTGTACTCCACTGCTTACTTCCCTCCTTGTAGATGCAGTACCATTAAGAACTACTCATTGAGTATGGTTTGTCAGCCAGTTACAAATCCATCTGGTGGTGATGCTGTCTATACCACATTTTCCTTGTTTACTAAGAAGTATGTTGTGAGTCCAGGATAGCCCCCAGGTTTTGCACTGGATCTTTCTGGGGTTGTACAATCCCATCCAGAACTAAAGATGATAAACTACCAGATCCTGAGGTCTCTTGCACCCACAACCACCCCACCTTGCCAAGGTTTAGCTGAAACTTTTTGTCCCCCATCCAGACCCTTACAGTCTCCAGACATTGAGAAAGAGCAGCGACAGAATTGCTTGGATTACTAGGGATCAAGATGTAAAGCTGTGTGTAATCTACCAATGATATATCATCCCACTGAATGATCTCAGCTAGTGGTTTCATGTACTGTACATGTTAAAAAGGAATGCAGAGTACTGAGCCATATGGCACCCCACAAAGACATGGTGGTGGGCTGGACTCCCTATTAATACTGATGTGGACAGCCTTGCAGAAATACTGCACCAGCCCATCCCCAAACCTTGCAGCTGGCCCAAAAGGCTACCATGGTTGATGGTATTGAAAGCTACTAAGAGATCAAGGAGATCCACAAGCGCAACAAGTGTCATTTCTACCCCTGCTGCTCATCTCTGCACTCTTTGATATCTTTTTTTTTATATTGTGCCAACCAGAACTGGATAAAGCATTCCAAATGCATCCTTACTATTTCTATATAATCCTGTACTATCATTTATTGTGATCTTGATGCTATCCCTCAGTAGATGCAGCCTACAATTTCACTGGTTTTTGGGAAGCTGCAGCATACTGCTGTCTCATATTTAAGTGGTGATCTATTAAGATAGCTAGATCTCTCTCACAGTTACTATTGTTGAGCCAGTTACCACCTATTTAAAACCTGTACATTTTTCTTGCCAAAGTGCAGGACTTTTCTCATCACTGTACTGCATCTTGTTAGATAGGGCCCAATGCTCAAGTCTGTCAGATCCTTCTGAATCTTGGGACTATCTTCCAAAATGTTGGCAATTCCCTCTGGCTTGGTATAATCTGCATATTTGATGAGTTACCCTTCTATCCCCTATTCTGGATTATTTGTGAAGATACTAGAGCACTGGGTGTAAAACATAACACTGAGGTACCCCCACTGCTTGCTTCCCTCCATGCAGATATAATTCCTTTGCGGACTACATGCTGAGTGTGGTTGGTCAATCAACTGTGAATCCATCTAGTGGCAGTACTATCTGTTCCATATTGTTCTATCTTACCAAGAAGTAGGCTGTTGTCTACTTTGGCAAATGCCTACTAAAGTCCATGTATACTATATCCACAGCATTTTTCTGATCATTAATTTAATCACTCTATCAAAAAAAGACAATAAGATGTGTTGTTCTATCAAAAAAAGGCAATAAGATTTGTCTGTCATAATCTGCTTTTAACAAATCCATGCTGTCTTTTAGTTATCACTGCTCATTTCTGTGTGCTCACAAAATCTGCTGCTTGATTATCTTTTCCAGGATTTTCCCAGGTATAGATATCAATCAGATTGGTTTATAGTTTCCTGGATCCACCTTTTTTCCCTTCTTGAAGATTGGAATCATATCTGCTTTTTTCCAACCTTCTGGGAAAAAAATTCCAGAATATTTTTTGTAAGTGTTTTATTATTAGCAGAGAAACTTCCCATAATTTACCAGCTAGCCCATTCAATAAACCTGTTCCTCTGACAGTATCTTTCCCAGAAAGCAATATTAGAATTGGGAAAGCAATATTAGTTACTTTTGTTTCACTTCTGACTTGCCAGTGCAAGTTTGGCAGACGTCTGTGTTTGACGCCATGGATTGGTCTTTTGCTTGTTTGGTTACTCTGCCAACATTCTATATACTATATTCCCTAGTAGTTATTCCCTCTTAATTTCCTCAGAAGCCAATGATCAGACATATGGCTGCCCAAAGTCATTGGGTGTCAAGTGGCATACAGGTATGATAATAATAAATAGTGGACTGCACTGAGGTTCAGCTGCAAATTCCTGGGTTTTATGTAGGCAGGAGGCTCAAAACCTTTAAACTGCAGTAATAAAAATATTCTTTCTGAGTTATTTGCCTTTATAGATGTGAAATAGGTATAATATTCTTCGGATGTTTGGAGTGACTCATATTGTGAAAAATCTAAATGTATTAAGATAATGTTAATTCTGTTATACTCTCTGAATTGAAAAAATCAGAAGCAGGCCTGAACTTTATATAATAACTAAAATTGCATTTCCCATTAAATGATAGAAGAAAGAAATGAATATCCACACTTTTATAGTCTAGAAGATTACTTTCTTCAGCATTTGTCCTGCTGCTACTTTATAAACAGTGCACAATTCCTTTCAAAAGGTTGTGAGAACAAGAAGCCACCACTAGTGTACTAAATCTTGCCAAAACTGAACTACTCCTTTGACAAGTAGTTTCAAAAGAACTGAGAGCAATAACTCCCACTAAGAGGAAGCATTGGCTTCCTAGTATTGGCAACTCTGCAATTAATACCAAAGTTGATGATAGCATAGTGGATACAGCACAATAAATTTCCCCACATGTACCAAAGAAACTCTGTGTTCCCCATAGAAAATTAAGTAACATGGCTTAACCACAGTCACCTCCCTATAATTATTTATTTATTAAACAAATTTATATAGCCATTCAATTCACATATAGGCGATTCTAGGAAACTTACAAAATTTTAAAAGTCCACCATATAATAAAGCCCACTTTAAAAAAACACCTCTCCCAATTAGTTGGGGTGGTGCTACTGAGCTACATCATGAGCACTGAAAGAACATCCAATCACACACTTATGTCTTCTTTCAATGAAATTTGTGCAAAACATATGAAGAATGGTTGCAGGAATTGGATATGTCTAGTCCAGTGAAAGGAAGAAACAACATAGCAGTGTTCCAATATTTGAGGTGCTGCCACAAAGAACAGAAGTATCAAGCTATTTTCCAAAACACCAGAAAGCAAGACAATAAACAATGGATAGAAATTAATCAAGGAAAGAAGCAACCTAAAACTTATGAGAAATTCCCTAACAGTCAGAAAAAGTAACCAGTGGAATGGCTTGCCTTCAAAAGTTGTGGGTGCTCCATCACTAGAGACTTTTAAGAAGAACCTGGATAGTCATTTATCTGGAATGGTATAGGATCTCCTGCTTGGTCCTTCCAACTCTGCTATTTACTTTTATGAAAATAACACTAGCATTACTTAACAAGATCCACAGCAAGCAATAATGGATATCTATTCTGATGAAATGATGGCCATCAGGTCACATAGAGTTTGAGGAGATGGGCGGGGCTTGGATCACAGCGACATGGGATCTCCGTTGGATCTCCGATGGAGAGTCCCGAATCCAGCGCGGAGGGGGGCCATAGCGGTCTAGATCGTCTTGGAGGGACGGTTGAGGAAGAAGCAATGTCGGAAGACCCACGGGGGCCATCGCGATCTCCCGGGGGCGAACGACTCGGCTTCAAAAACCCTCTTGTTGGAACGGCGGCCATAACGGCCGCCACGCAGTTGTGAACAGCCCCGTTAGAAAGAGATGAAGGAACACGGTGTGAAAGAACTGGGTAAGAAGATTTATATTTTGATTTTTATTCCGAACGCACAAGGATCGGCAGGAAAATGAAGGGTAGACTGACACAGGATTGTACCATTCATATTTCCAACTGCAAAAAAGAAAAACACATAACTTTTTTTTTTCACTTGTATACCTAAATTCTGATGACATGCTATGCAGGCTTTGAAGTATTTTTTTTCTTTATTGATAAGTAACTTTGGCAAACATGTTTTTTTCCTACAACTTTCTCTATTCTCAGAATATAGTTGCACACACTTCCTTTATATATTTTTTTATTTTGCTTGTTTAATTCCATAGCTTTATTCTCTGTGTCTTAGTTGCAATTTTCCTGTATTTTTTTTTATTTATGGACATCACTCTATGTAAAAGCTCTGAATGGCATAAAATTGATAGCTTCTATATTCAGATGTGGAAATGTCAACACTGTTTAGATTCAGCTGTAATCTAACAAACCTTTAAAAATTTATGTATGTTTAGGACTTGTTCCCAACTGTGTGAATCGCACAAGAAAAAGATGATATAAATAGCCTGACAACATTCTGTAATCCAAATTATCTACACCTAATTTAAGTGAGTTTTGTATCTTTGTTGATTGGTTTTTGGAACCAGGCCATTTTTTAAAAAAATTTGTGCTTAAACTTTCAGCTGTCAATAAGAAATATACTATAAACACTGCTCTCTGCATCTGTTGCATTTGAAAATTGTTCCTTCAGTGATAGATTTTCTCCTCCTTCTCCTCTTCTCCTTCTCCTCCATTGTTCCTCTGTCTCTGTGCAGTTACAAAGAAACTTAAGGCTTACATTTTATTTCTAAAATCATAATTCTAAGAAAAAAAAGGAAATCTTAAAAAGCTCTTTTGGTTTAATTGTCATTAATAAAACTGCTGTTTAAGTAGCAGGGAGAAATGAGGAATGTTTCTTTACTTTCCATTCTGGCATTCTTACAAAATAGTTTCATTGAGATTGACAACATCTCAATACCCAAACTTAAAAAATGAAATTCAATGGTGAGAAAAGTAAGATTCTACTTTTAGGCAAGAAAAACCAAATGCACAGGTGTAGGTTGCATTAACAGCGGGATAGAATCAAGATCATGTAAAGTGTTAGTACCATTTTATAATGTTGTGCTAAGACCACATTTGGAATATTGTATCCAATTTTGGTTGCCATGATATAAAAAAGATGTTGAGACTCTAGAAAGAGGGTTGAGAAGAAAAACAAAGATGATTAGCGGACTGGAGGCTAAAATACATGAAGAACGGTTGCAGGAATTGGGTATGTCTAGTTTAATGAAAATAAGGACTACAGGTGACATGATAGCAGTTTTCCGATATCTAAGGGGCTCCCACAAAGAAGAGGGGGTTCAACCTATTCTCCAAAGCACCTGAAGGCAGAACAAGAAGCAATGTATGAAAACTAATCAAGGAGAGAAGCAACCTAAGGAGAAATTTCTTAACGGTGAGAACAATTAACCAGTGGGATGGCTTGCCTTCAGAAGTTGTGAGTCCTCCAATACTGAAAGTTTTTAAAAAGAGATTGGACAACCATTTGTCTGAAATGGTATAAAGTTTCCTGCTTGAGCAGAGGGTTGGACTAGAAGACTTCCAGGTCCCTTCCGACATTTGTTATTCTTTTAAAAGAGCCATTATTTGAGAGGGTAGCATATTGAGAAGATGGTGGATTGTGTAACATGACTAAGAAGGCCAGAAAGACAGGGCTATATCTGCTGTCTGAGCTGCCCAATTTCCTCCCAGACTACCCACTATCCACTGGGCTATCATTAGTTTGGAGCATTCAATTGCCAAGGGGTTCTTTCACATGCAGAATAAGAATCCCCCATTTGGTTATGCATCTAAGGCTACAGAGATTCTTGAATTGGCATACCAAGATTTTAAATAGATTTTGTTTAAATTGAAACTTAAATCTGAATTTGGCAGCTCATTCTGAAGGAAAACATTTAAGAAATCATAGAGGTAGCACAGTGTTGAAAAAACAAATCATGTATTGGATTGGGGAGAAGAGCGTCACACAGTCCTAGTATCCTTATTCTCACTGACTTTTTGGAAAGAGAGAAAGGGAGAAAATAAAGACACATAGCAAGTTAGCAAATAAATAAATGAATCTAAACCTACGTTGAAGATCCTGACCAAATGGAGGCAAGCCAAATGAAACAAAAGCATAATCTGACAATAATAAACATTTGCATACCTCAATAAGTTTCCTACGCAGTAATCCCTTACAGGAACTTTTTTCATTCTGTACCCACATTAACTTTCAGAAAATACTACTATAGTGCATTGACCTGCTCAGCAAACATCATCTTTAATCAATCTAATGAATAGCTCTTTTGTTTGCCAGTTGCTGTAGAACATGTCATTTGAAAATGTGCGACGTAGAGAATTTGTATCACTTGAAAATGCAGAAAATGGTGAAGATGGTTACAGATGTACCCAAAGAGTCTTCTTCTCAGTTCTTAAATATAAAGAAGCAATAGAACATGGATAGTGGGACAAGGCGTGAGAGGTCTATATTGAGAAGATACATTTGGGATGAGGGACATGCAGTAAACAAAGTATTCAAGTTCTTTTTAAGTGATCTAACAGGAATGGGAGAGAATGAGTTTTGCTGCCTCTAGCTCTGTATTTTCGATAACATGGAATAACATGGGTTTGCTCCATTTAGAAAGTACTTAGATTGCTGACCCTCTGCTAGGCTCAGAGTCTTTGGACATTTCCAAAGATGAGAAAGCAGGCAAATGTCAGGTGCTAATATTTGACATACTGGAAGTGACATTCTGGAAATGAAACCATTTTGCAAGGAAAAGTCAAGGTGTTAATTTCAAGTGGTGTTCAGATGCTGATCTCTGCCTAGCCACCTTGTTTGGAAGTCAGCATACCGCTGTGATCCAAATTAACAAAAGGCAAAATGACAGATAGCTAAGAAGCAGGGATGATTCTCAATTCTCCCAGCAAGGCTCAAGATGAAAACAGACAAGCAACGAGAATCTAGGTGGGATAATCTATCTCAGAAGAAAGAAGACCACTCTTCTATAACATATATATAAATAAATATGAATTGCAAAAGTCAGAAAGACTTCAGCTTTTTGGTGATTTCACAGAAGTAATAATGACTGCATTCTTCTTTGTAATACTGTCTTACCATTTGATTCTTCTTCTCAAATAGTTTATTTTCCTTTTAAAAATTAGATTCCATTACTAGCATTATAGCAATAGTACTTAGACTTATATGGTGATCCAGTATCTGTTCCTTGGTCTTCTTAGGTCAGAATAATGTTAATGGATTTATTTAGCCACCATGCTACATTGGGAAAAACTGTAGAATTCAGCATGAATGAATAGATGATATTTTACCTTCTTAGGAATAACTAATAATAATTAATATAGAAACCATCACCATTCAAGTAAATCTCTTCCCCCACTGATATCTTTCTGATTGCAACTGTGCTTTTTTTAAAGGTAAACATGACCATAAACAACACCATCATCATTCCTATCAAATAACAGCAAAGCAAGCTTATTATTATTATTTTTTTTGGCAGACTTTTAAACAACCACATGAAATCTGGCCAGTCCTCCCCAAGTCTGATTTGTCTGAATAAAGGCTGGAGCCAGAGAAGTATGATCTTGCTTTGAAAAGTTGACAAGAAATAAGCCACAGGTCCCCAACAGATAGTGAGCAACTGTTTAAGTCAACCTCAATGTTCTCTTGGGAGTCTACATTCTTCTAAAGGGAGTGATAAGAACCTTTTACTATTTATCCCCATGAATACATGCCAAGAACTTCAAAGGATTTTCTTAATTGACTACAGATTAAATAAACAAGAGTATTTTCTGCCAACGCCATTGCAGCTTGCTCTAACACTTGACTGTTGGCCCCACGTGTGCTTTCAAAAGGAGGGGGGTCAAAATTAGGATTTGCCAAAAACGACAAGAAATTGGTGCAATCTGCTTTCCTTAGCTATCTGTGGCACCAGTTCTCAAAGTCACTTCTTTGTATCTAAAGGCCATTGTGTTGGATGTTCACACACCTTGAGAATTCAGTGGAACTGATGATAAGCTGCAAGGAGATACTATACTGTAGCTAAGTCTGACAACTGTTCAGTTGAAAATGAAGCTGGGGGTCCTTGTTTGTAGTCAATGAGAAGCTCATATAAGTTCATTCTATTTATTTGCATTTATTTCAGAGATGCTTCAGTTGCCCTATGGGAGAATGAACTCTCTCGTGCTATTTTTAAAAGCATAATTTCACCAGTTAAATCAAACAAACACAAATTTTACCGCTGATAAGCAAACACCATAAATTAAATGCGTGTGCAGCTCAGCATAAAATAACCAGTCCAAGAGATCAATACATTAAGGTGTTTGCTTTAAGAAGTTAGTAACCTAAAATCACCTTAATTAAAAGCCAGATTTTGAGACCTTGGTTTATCCATTGGTAGAGATTTCCATTGATTAAAACTGATACAGAAATGGTTTTATCCTGCCTTTAGCTTCAACTGATGTTAGTGACAGGGAAAATGATACCAGGCCCTCTAAAGTCATCTTATGACCTACATTAAAGAAGATGTCATCTTCTCACTGGACATAGACAAGTGGAGATACTGAGTTGGATAAAGCCACATACTGCATTTCTTTACCTGGCAGGCAAGCTGACTTTTTCATGTGATTTTTATCCATACTACTTTAATGTTAGCAGTTGCTGGATCCTGCTTTAGAATGCTCATGGTGGAGCAGGCCAAACTCCAAAACTATTATTCCTCCACTCTTCAAAAACTGGACACTGATCTCTTATACAGCATAGGATAAAATTGCTTTCTTAGCCTATCGTTGAATCAGTTGTTGAGTTCTATCTGAGATTTGGTATTGTATTACAGAATATTTCCTTTCACTTCAACTATGTTAACCATTCTACAGTTTTCTGACATCTTATGATTGAGAAGAAGCTTAGGCAAATGCTGTGTTTATACTAGTTAAGACTTTTGATTAAGTCTTTAGGACAGAGATATACAACTTTTGGGAGAAGATGCCGTTTTTCTAACTAAGGGTTAGAAGGCAATCATATTATGATATGTGAGATTATTGATAGAGATTTTTTTTTTCCTACTGCAATTATTAATGAGGACTGAAAGTACAGATTTGATTTTTAGGGATAAGCACCAGTAAGACTTATGTCTGACTATTTATGTAGAATTTTTGTCTTATTTATGGTCTGTCATACATATATATATGTATATATCTGACATACATATATATGTCATCTTTTCTGATCTCTAATTTGCCTTCAATGTTAAAATAAACCAAACTAATTTAAAACACACATATCTTCATTAAGAGAAACAAATCCCCATACTGGTCTCAAAGAAAATCTGTTTATAACTACAAATGCAAGTCTTTTCACTTGTATGACTACATATCTTAAGGAATATATTTTCATAAATAAATTATTCTGCAACATTTGCACTCTCAGGAAAAGTTCTAACATGCCTTAACAACAAGTCCTGGAAAGATTGCAACATAATGAAAAGCAACTTTTTGTGACTGCTTTCAAGTATATCCTTCTTTGTGACTTTTGTGACTGCTTTCAAACATTTCTCTTAGAATTTTCTTTCATTGATTTGGAAATACATTTCCAAAAATGCTTACAAAGGCACACAAAAACACTTTTTACTATGTTACAGTCTTTCCAAGAAAGGGTTTTAAAGGAAATAGTGGATGCACTTGCACACCAGTTTTTCAGTGTGAAGTATTTTGACTTTAACATTTTGGGAGACCACAGAGCAATACCTTTCTGCACTAGTACATGGATTATAATTTTCCAAATGGATTCTCCCTAGATATCTCAGTATTTTACTCTCAGCCAATACTGGGTCCCATTACATCTGGAGGCTAAAACATATGAAGAAAAGTTGCAGAAATGTCTACTTTAATGACATGAAGGACTAGGGGGGTGACATGATAACAGTCTTCCAATATCTAAGGCCAAGGGGCTGCCACAAAGATGAGGGGGTCAACGTATTCTCCAAAGCACTTGAAGGCAGGACAAGAAGCAATGGATGAAACTGATCAAGGAGAGAACCAACCTACAACTAAAGATAACTTTTCTTACAGAACAATTAATCAGTGGAACGACTTGCCTCCAGAAGTTGGGAATGCTCCAACATTGGAAGTTTTTAAGAAGAGATCAGACAGTCATTTGTCTGAAATGATATAGGGTTTTCTGCTTGAGCTGGGGGTTGGACTAGAAGAGCTCGAAGATCCCTTCCCACTCTATTACTCTGTTATTCTGGAGATTGAGGAGACCTGGAATAGGCTGTCTTTTTTTAATTAGTTTTTTTTATAGCATGTCCATTTCCTCTCTCCCTCCAAGAGATCCACTATTCCCCTTGAGTGGTTAGTTAGACTGAAAGCATTTTCACAGAGCATCATCTCAGCAAAAGCACAAACTTGATCTTTATTCTTTCATTGCTGCCCTACCAGGAGCCACTGACATTCTGTTCGTGGGCAGAGGTATGTTGCTTTTGCTATGTTGCATGTCTGGCTTTTATGTCAAACATGTTCTTTTCCCCTTATATATAATTGCTCTGAACATGTTCTTGGTTTGGGGGCTGAAATTCAGCAATTCTGATTTCTTTCTAACATAGAGGTGTGTGTGTGTTCAACTGCTTGTTGTGTTTATATTCTGGATTTGTATATTTTAGTTGGGGGTATGTGTGTGTGTGCACCTCGGCCTTAGTTTTTATCCTAAAATAGAAAGTGCAGTGTTTTACGGAGGGTGTAATATATTTGATTCATTGTGTGTCAATAGAGAGTATTATTGTTAGTTTATTCTTTAATGACCTTTAGGGACATACACTTGATTTCTTATAACTATTGCTTCCTCTTGTATGCTCAAGGAGTTTTCCCAGGTTATGAACCATTAGTAAATAAACCTTGGTATGATTCAAATGATAGCCTAGGAAAAGGTTAGTTAACAATGGTAATAACAACTGCTGATAACATAGTGTGCTGCTACTTTCTAAAAGTCTTAGTGAATCATAATATCTCCCACATCTGCCTTCTTCCTCTTTGTGTATATTTAGCTCCTGCCCCATTGATTTATTTTCTGTGCTCTGTTTTGCTTTTCTATAGTCCAAGCAATACTGCATCCATCTTCTGCAGCATCAATCTGTTTTGAAAGGGTAACCTTTTCTCTAATACTTTTCTTTACTGCTACAATTTTTATTGCTGGGAGCTTGGTGCCTGCCTTCTCTTGTGCTTTCCAGTTCAAGCCGCAGGATGAATCTCATTTGGACAGACTCATAGTCACCCTTAATGGTCAGTTTTAAAAAGGCAGTCATGCCAATGCAGCACATAGCATCAGTGCAGACTGGTGAATGGAAGCAAAATAAACTGGAATGCTTCAAGGCATTCAGTAAAGTATGCATAATGCAGATAGATGATGCCCATGTGTTCCATGTGTAAGGATTTGGATGGATATTCTTGTTTTTAGTGATTGATTTACATCCTTCTCTACCCTGGATGGATCACCTTAAAGTGAATCAATGAATAAATAAATAAATCAATCATAACAATCCATTTAATAAAATAAACATAATAGAAACAATAGCACCTGATACCGGTAGGTTTCTAAGGACCTCAGAACTTGATGGAATAACAGTATCTTAAAGTGTGTGGGATAAGGTTCTCCAAGTTCAATTGTGGCAAGTTTTGGGTATGTTATTATTGCCTATTTTACAAAGAGTGAGATAATTTCCTTGAATGTAGGGGGTGAGGGTGTCAGCCCTATAATATAGACCAACTCAGGAAACAGACACCATAAGGATTCCACGAATGTTACTTTATTATTACTGTACCTCAAAACAATCTTGAAAGACTACCAAGGTTCCCCCCCCCCCTTATGCCAAACATAATTAAGTGGTGTTATTTTGAGTCTCTTTCTCCTTTTCCTTTCCTAGGAGGTGAATTGTATTTTAATTGTCCCTTACTTGTTCCTAAATACATGCTTGAAAATTATATCTACATTTCTCTAGAGCAGAGTTTCTTAACTTTGACAATTGAAAGATGTGGGTCTGGCTGGGAAATTCTGGGAGTTGAATCCCACACGTCTTTCAGTTGCCAAAGTTGGGAAACATTTCTCTAAATGAAGAAAATAAGTGACTAAGGTGATCTCCCCTCCCCCCTCTCCCCTCTCCTCCACCACCTCCTCCTCCTCCTCCTCTCTGTTTCTTTAACTTATATAAAGCTGATTATCACAGCTTTTAACAATTCCTTGTGAAGTAAACTGTGCAGTGGAAAAGGGACTGATCCAATGTCATTCTGTGAGCTTTGTGGCTGAATGGAAACTTGAACTGAAGTTACTCTTGACCTTATCCACTATGCCACACTGAGTACTTCTCGTTTATTTACTCATTGGGAAAGCATCCAAATAGTTATGTTCCAAAGGGTACATATTCCTGAGCTAACTATAAGAGATGTGCATCAATGATCAGGTTATCTACTTCCTCAAGGTTATAAAGGAATGGGGCTTTCTGACTGACCACAGTAACGTAGTTCATTAGTAGGACTAAACTTTTTGACAGTCTTGGATAGTTCATGATAGAAAGGGCAGAAGCTTTTTTCTAGTGCATGAAAACAACTGATGTGGCAGTATTTTATGTTGTCAAAACTTTTCCCAAGACCTCTGGACAAAGCTATAGAGAGTATGACGTTTGCTTTTTAACTCTGATAGCATTTGGCATTTTGAAAAATGCTTCCAGCAAGAAGGCTACCTCTGCTGAAATATGTCAGTAGCCATCTCTCCTCATTATCCAAGTAGCCCTTATGATGGATGCCAGTAGCATCTGAGCTTTCCCTGCTAGTTCTAGTTAGTGGAAGTTTCAGAGCTATTGTTTTACCATAATTATCTTCAGGGTTAAGCAAAGGTCAGGCCGTTCCCGAGGAATACTAAAATCACAGTTTATTTCTGCTCATAATTCTCCTTTCATTGTGAAGGAAGGACTGATTGAGTATACCAAGAGATTACAGATATTTCCACAATAGTATGGTACTTGAAAACACTATTTAGGGAGCTCTTGTTGATTTCCTTAGAAAGCATCATTGAAGAAATTCTTTCAAGGATGTCAAATGAAAAACATGTCAGTTCACATATTCTCTGTGAGCAACATGGCAGGATACATTTCCAAGAAGAGAGTCATAGTATTCTTTGAAATAAAAATACGGTAAACCTATGGGTGGTGCACACCTAAATGGTGTGTGTTTTGTTCCTACTTGTTGTGCTGAGTTTAGAAGTATGTATGTTGCATTGAATCTCATTTGTATGAGAACTACTATTGGTTATTATCATAGATAAAATTGAGCGGGTGCTCTGTGCAACCTCTCATCAAATCTTTTTATTAGCATTTTCGCTCTCTCTGGATTACAGATATAGTCCACCTTTTTCATTTATAGAATGCTTCAGGCAACTGAGAACATTAGAAAACACCAAAAAGATGAAAACAAGACAATTAAATCTATATTAGCATATATAAATACTGTAAGTTTCTTACTCTCTGCCAAAACCTGGAGCCAGTCTGCTTATATAATTATGTTATTAGCATTGGTGCTGACTGGAATCACCTCCCAGAGACCTGATTTTTTGCCAATTTCAAGACACATACGTAAAGTAGGAAAGAGGCAAAGTTATTCCAGTAAATCTAGGGCTACATACATCACACACATGTTGCACGTAAAAAAGAGGCAGTGCTTTATTCCAACAGTCACAGTCTGTTGTTACCTCTGATGCAGGGATAGGCAGTCTTTTTTTCCAAAATACTTTGCCCGTGCTTCTTTCCTAGGTCTGAGAAGAAGGGACAGGCCCAAGATCACCCAGGTAGCTTTATGCTTATGGCAGGACTAAAATTCATGGATTCCCAGGTTCTAACCTAGTGCCTTAAATCACTACACCAAACTGGCTCTCTTGTCATCTTTAGAGGTGTTAAAATAGCGTTTCCCTAAAGATAACTGTAAGGCATGTAAAATCTATTATGCTTTATTATTTATTATGCTGGTATCAAGTCATGTGATCATCAGTGAGTGCTAATTGACCTTTTTTTTTCTGTGCCTGTAGAATAATGCAGAGATAAAGGAATGCACACATGGTTAGCAGAATCATTAAAAGATAATAAAAGAGAATGTAAATAGCAGCATGAGAGAACATGAGAATAACCTTGGGAGATAGAAGGAAGAGCCACCCCTAGACAATGCATTTACTGTAACTTTACAACAAGGGAGCTTGAGTATCCATGATTTTGGTTTCCTGTACCTGAGTGACAACATCGTCCTGGGAGCTTGAAAAAAAAAATAAAATAACCCACCCACCCCAACTGATCCTGCATTGTATAAGAAGGGGCAGAGGGTAATGTGGGCAGACTTTCAAGATTGTTATTGTACCTTATTCAATATGTGAATTCCTTTAGCACTTTTACAATCACTTCTTCTTAAAAACTTCCAGTGTTAGAGCATTTATAACTTCTGGAGGCAGGTTGTTCCACTGATTAATTGCTCTAACTGTCAGGAAATTTCTCCTTAATTCTAGGTTGCTTCTTTCCTTGATTAGTTTCCACCCATTGCATCTTGTTCTACCTCAGGTGCTTTGGAGAATAGATTGACCCCCACTTCTCTGTGGCAGCCCCTGAGATATTGGAAACTGCTATCATGTCACCCATAGTCCTTCTTTTCATTAAACTTAAACATACCCAATTCCAGCAACCATTCTTTATAACTTTTAGCTTCCAGTGCCCTAATTATCTTTGTTGTTCTTCTCTGCGCTCTTTCTAGAGTCTCAACATTTTTTTACATCATGGTGACCAAACTGGATGCAGTATTCTAAGTGTGGTCTTACCAAGGCATTATAAAGTGGTATTAACACTTCATGTGATCTTGATTCTATCCCTCTGTTTATGCAGCCTAGAACCGTGTTGGCTTTTCTGGCAGTTGCAGCACATGACTGGCTCATATTTAATTCACATTTGCAGGGTCTATTTTTTTGAACTGGCCTAACTTGAATTGTGAACATGCCCCCAGTCAAGTTTTGCATGATGCTGTTCTGCTGCTGCTCTCCTGCAAACAGCATCCCCTGAAACTTCAAACAACTTGGCAGGACCTGAAATGATCTAAGAGTGAAATAATGAATCTGGCCAAAACAGCATAACATTGAAATTACCAGTCCAAAACTTCCCCTGCAAGCCAACATGGAAGAAACAAGAAATAAAGGGAGGAAAAGAACACAAGGAAAAGTGCTGCATGTGACTAAAACCTACTTTGCTTAGGTCATGACCAAACAGAGTAAAGGAGGCAAGCACAGGAAATATCTTAGAAATGGAAAGAGATGGACCTGGACAAAGAGCCTCATCCCATTTCTACTGCAGTGCCTTCATTGGTGGATGTTAGTTCCCATCACTTTAGGAGGAAGAGCAGCAAAGGTGGAAGATGAAACCAGTGCTTCTGTCTATGGTCCATGTAAAATCAAGAGAGTTCCATGCAGTTAATTTAGTTATATTCTTTGCTAATTAGTCTCAGCACTGAATCCTCTGAGGGAGAAGTCTGCTTTTATAGAAACTTTTATTTACGTATGTTTTTTCTTGGAGGACTTGATCTACAATCATAGTCAATGATGACGTCTAGGCAGGATTTACCACAATATCTTACTTCTTCTCATCTACCACATACTAAATGTTTTATAGGAGTAGAGCAAGATTGTATCTTTCTCATTTTTAGAACTGTCTATGCATTAGCTATAATACTGAAAGGAGCACTCCTTTTATATAAAATGATCCATACATTTATATTTAGATCTCTTCTTCTAGAAAGATCAGGGATTAATAATTTTTGAGAGGGAGGGAAGGAAGGAAGGAAGGAAGGAAGGAAGGAAGGAAGGAAGGAAGGAAGGAAGGAAGGAAGGAAGGAAGGAAGGAAATAGAAGTTCATGGGGGAAAGGAGACAATTATTTCCCTGCTCCTCTCCCCAGATATCCAATAACCTTCCTTTTATGTTTTTCTTAAGATTTAACATCACTATTGTAAACTTAGTAATAAGCAGCCATCCAGCCAGCAATAGAATTCAACATTTCTTAAAATAATGAATGCCTGACTACTGGAACATTCATGTAATTTAACTGTGCATGGATCTTTATAAGATCAGCAGAAGGGGAAATATTCCACACGTATATGTGTAAATGTGTGCATTTGGGAACTTGTTACACTGCAACCTTTTGTATCCTTACAGTATATGTGACTGAGCCTATTATATAGAGTAAAATTTACTTCTTGCATGTATACAGTGAACTGTTTTGGCAGTCTTAACTAAGAGCCAAATGATGGGATCTGAATGAAAGAGCATCACCAATGTAGCCTTTAACTTACTTACTTCCACCTTCCACAGTCTACAACTCTTTCCTTTTTTAGGAAAAAATGTACCATTTTAGAAACATTTTAGAAGAGTGGATATTTAAGAATACAGAAAGAATACAAGGCAGTTTTAACTGGAAAAAAACCAATGTTTTTAAACAGGAAACCTATCAAAACTAGAGCCTAGACAAACTCACAAAGGGAGAATGATATCCCATTTTAAAAAGGTATTCCCTCCCCCTTCCCTTTTTGGCATTCTCAAATGACCCTTTTTTCAGTTCTTGTTATTTTATAGCACATTCTGAATTAAACTTGTCTTTAATCTATATGGATATCTTGGTAAGGAAGAAAAAAATCGAGGCATGAATGCTGAATAACCTAAAGTCATAATGTACATGGATCAGTTGTAAGAAAACCTAACAGGCTTGGGAAAGTACATTCAGTGAAACGATGATGTATGCTTTCTCACTATATGTTTAACAATGAGCCTAGACAATGAGTCAAGCCAAGTGAAACAACTTCTGCGTTATCTAAACCAGGGTTGGGCAACTACGTCCTCTTTATGACCTGTGGACTTCAACTCCCAGAATTCCCGAGTCAGCAAACTGTGCATCTTTCACTTTAGGCGGTTCAATTGATTGATTCAATGAAACAAAGACAGTTCCCTAACAAATATCCCTGGCTTTCTCTAAGGTTTATAGCAGCCTACAAAAAGAGTATTATCCCTCAAGGGTTACAAAATGGTTGCCATTTGATTAGCATAAACTCAACCAACACATACCATGTGTAATTAACCAGTCAACTGTTGTCTGCTCACAAAAACTCAATGACTCCAAAGTTTTGACTCCATAGAATGATGACCTTGGAATTACCTTCTAACCTACAAAACATTTAAATTTAAGATGCACTTCATCTATAAAATCTGTTACTTAATGTGTCGCCACAACATTGGAATTTCCTAATGTTGAAAAATGGTGGAATTGCACTTCTTCAAATCTGAATTTCTCTGAAACCCACAATTCTTGACACTCCATCATTTCAAAATGCTATTAGTTTCTAGCCAGCACTTCTAAACCCTTGAACAGAAGGTTGTTAGCAATGCAGGGTGTGGATCTTGCTGTTGATATTGTTCATGTCTGACTCTTCATGAACTGATGGACATGATTTCAGCAGAGCTGTGTGTTTACTTCTATGCCTTTGATTTTATGCTTAGGCCGATAATGATGGCATCAGGCCACCTTGTCTTCTGTTAGAATCTTTTTCAATTGCCTTTTGATTTTTCTGAGCATAAGATTATTCTCTGATGATTTTTTTCCTTTCTATCTATGCATCTATATTTAAATGTTAGTTTTATTATTATTTTTTTCCAGTGCAATTTTACATTGTGGTATTTATTTCTAAAATCAATATTTAGACTATATCTTAAGTATTTAGATTGTCACTATCAAGGACATTTGGAAACTAGAAAAATTTAAGCAAACTAGGACTTTCCCAAATATGATGTTTCCTGAACATCATATTGTTTTTCCTGAACTCTTTGTGATGCTTTGTGATGCTTTATTTTTTCCTGAACTCTTTTTGATAAACATCTGCTAACAGGATAAAACCTCTTAAATATAATACTCGTAGTATATATTTCTCCATTTCAAGCCTCTTGAAGTCCCTAACTTCAATAGATTAGGCTATCCCACTCCCCACCCTGGTGGGTCTCCAAGGGCTTCATCCCTTCAGGGAGGAGGAGGAGGACTCCTTTGTCAAATGCTAGTGACAGCCACCTGTATCTTGCCAGCAGATTACCTTGCTGGGTTGCTCTCTTCCCTTCCCTCATGGTCTACTACTGTTAAAACATTCCAAATTTCAATTCCAAAGCAGCAAAACATTCCTTGCTTGTTGGTCCTTCCCATCAGATGATTGAATGTAGGGTGAAAAGGGAGATGGGAAAGAGGGTGAGGATGGGAAGCCCTCCCATCTTTTCTTGGGCCACACAGCTTATAGGTTTCTGGGAAGTATAAGTCAGAAGGCATGGTGTTTTACTACCGGTTCTGTGGGTGTGGCTTGGTGGGCGTGGCTTATTGGTTATGTGACTGGGTGGGCATGGCCACCCCGCACCCCATTTTGGGCCTAGTAGGCCTCCCTGCAGCCTCCTGGGAACAAAAACAGGCTGTGGGAGGGCCACGCCGTACCCCCCCTGTGCCCTGTTTTGGGCCTAGTGGGCCTCCCCAAAGCCCCCTGGGAGCCAAAATGGGGCATGGGGAAAAATGCTGCACCCTCCCATGCCCCGTTTCCGGCCTAGTGGACCTCCCAAAG
>JANHFL010009529.1:78032-103097 GCA_032468155.1 Oxyrhabdium leporinum | reverse complement strand
GAGAGAGAGAGAGAGAGAGAGAGAGAGAGAGAGAGAATATAAACTTAATAAATGCAATAATAAATACAATAGGAACTCTTTATACAAGCAAAATGCTGAGTGCTGGATAAGTAATGGAGATGAGCAAAGCCTTCAAATATTCACTCATTCATGAACTTTTCTTAATGGTCTTGGACAAATCATGTGTTTTAAACTTCTCGGAATCTTGTGAGAATTGCTTTGGGAGGAAACAAAGGCTACATCCTGATAAATAATTTTTATGTAATTTATCTGAGCTGAACCTTGTGTCTAGTTTTTATAAATATTTTAGCAGTGCCTTTAAAAAATTCCAAGGAGAATGCTACTGTATCAACACCCTTCTTCATTCCCTTCTTCTGATAATGAAACAGAGGTTCAGCAACTTGGAATGAAATGAAAAAGAAAGATGGAGATGGATGCCATTTATATATTGGTTAACACCAAGTCCCAAACAACCTTCCAAAATGACTTAACACAGATAATAAACAACATGGGTCAAACTCTGAAAATAAATCAAGGTGTTTTTTCCCCTGATCTTGCAGAAAGACATAGTTGCTTTAAAGAGATACAGAGAAACATGATATATTCATGTCCCACAGACTCAGATACAAATTTTTGTCTTGAAGTCCAGTATGCAGCACAGCGTTATATCTCACAGTACTGCTCTTATGAAGTTATATTTGATTAGGAAGTTGTAGGAAGACTGAGTTTAAATAACATTTGAACACAGTTCAAGTTTTAAGTCCTTAGCTCTTAAAGGTTTAGGTTTGAATCCCAGTGCCATCTGCTATGGTAGTGCTGAATAACAATTGCCATTAGTTTTTGCCCTGGAAAAGTCCTTTTCTTGAACAGCTATATTATTAGCATATAGAACAAGGGTGGCTAATTAATTCATAGACAGCAAATGACAGCAGAGCCATGTCCATAGAGCTTTCCTGTAGGATGAAAAGACTAAGGTCAATCTAAGTTCCAGGGGGAAGATGTTCCACAGAATGGGGGCCATGGCAGGAAGTTTCTTTTCAGCTGACATCTTTTAATAGATAGAACTTATAACATGTGTCTCTTGCTAATCCTAATGGGACAGGTAGATGTAACCAAGAGAGGTAACTCCTCAAGTAACCTGGTCCCATGCCATTATAGGTCTTGACTGCAGCTTGAATTGAACCCAGAAGCAGCCAGTGAAGCTCGCAGAACATAGATGTAATGTGTGCTTATCTTGAACTACACACAATTGCTCTCATTGCCACATTAATATGTCCAAATAATGAGCTTTAACAAAAAGTCAGATCCTGATATCTGTCTCATTCTCTCATGTGACCCTATCATATTATTACCTATCCATTGAATTCTCAGCCTATCTCAGAAGCATTGAAGAGTTGTGAGAACAATTGACCAACAATAGGTTTCTCTCTATGCTGGGAATAGCTGCTATTTTTTAAACTGGCCATGAGGAGAAATTTAAGATAGAATTTAGTTCAGAAGGTGGGGTTCTTAAAATATAGATTATATTGACAGAAACTTGAAAACCTGCAGCATTTCTCCTTTCCTCTTATGCCAAAGAGAGTCAAGGCAGGGCAATCTTGAATTTCTTTCTTATGCTGTCCTGGCTAAATTCATGTTTTCTTAATGGCTGCCACATATTTTTTCAAGGTCTTCTCCATAAGCCTGTATGTTACCCGGATATGTTTTGACCATAAAAGAATTTGAGATATTTTTTAAGGGGGGAAATTATGTGAAAATATTAATACTTTCCCCAGTTTTGAACTCTGACTTAGTTTCTGCTTCAGGAAGAAGAAGGAAACCAATGAAAGCACAGTTACAGCAACTTTTTACAGCATAATAATCTTGCTGTTATTAAGGGAACACATTAGAGCTTGATGTACTTAGATTCTCCTTAGCTTCTTTCAAGATTAGCTCAGGTTGTACTAAGAAATTAATCAGCCTTAGCCCCTGAGAGCATCATAAAAGCCGGATGAACAGCAGCATTGCATATGCCAGGCAGTTTTGTTAAACTGGCAATTTTAATATATGGCTAGATTAACCTTTATACTGAAAGCTGACATGGGTAGCTAGTGATCTATACATTTAATGAAGGCATTAAACCAAAGATGGATATTGGGTGCTTCAGTTATAGTGGTTTTATCTTAAATGTAATCCTTGACTCCTTGTTGAACTAGGTCTGTAAAGTAAGTTTCAGAATGTGCTGCCAGAATGTAATCCAGCTACTAAAACTGAGGAAGGAAATATCTTGCATTATCACCGGACAAAAAAACTGGTTTGATCCCTTGTTTCCCAAAAGAGGTACAGAAAATATTCTGAGAAACAGCAGAGAAAAGGCCTTTACCGAAAGAGTTCTGATGTTTTTCAGAAAAAATGCGGTTCCCAAGATGCTTTGGAGGCTTGTTACAACCAGTAGCCAGAATAACAATAGATATATTGTCATAGAAGATAAAATCCCTGCAGGGCCAGTTTAAGACACTTTGCTGCCTGGCATTTCCGTTTTATCCAAGTGAATGTGCGTTAAACTAAAGACAGCTGAATTTCTGACACATGAGGTAAATATCCCTCAGGTATGTTTCTTCACCACTGGCAGAAACAAAAACAATAAAAAGGAAATCAATGACTAACAATTTGCTGCCCTTTCATGTCATCTGAGATTTGTTCCCTAAGGTGGCTGCTTTCTTCCCCTCTAAGATAGTGTTTGCCTTGGGGTTTTGAACCTTTTTTTTAACATCTTAAGATAAAGTGTACGGTTAAAAGCTCTCAATTCTGTTCAAAACTGAGATTTCCAAGTTGGACATAACAGGATGGCAGTGACACCATTAAAACCAGAGAGGGTGATGAAAAGAAAAGGGCCCAGGAATTAAAAGGATTATTTTAAAGGAAATTTTGAGACCTAATATAAGGTTAAAACTTTCAGCAGAACTGATAGAGTAGCTTCTTAACACAGATATCAGTAGTATCTCAAGTTACTCCAGGGACAAAATTAAAGTTCTTGTCCGTTGCCAGGGATTTCAGTGCTAAATACCATAACTGATTGCCAGCTGGTGAAACTGTACTTCATTAACTCACTGCTCTTTTCTCCATACCCTCTAACCTCTCCCCCACCCCCGCAAAAAGGCAGCATTTCTAGCCAGTTTCACAGTTTTAATCTATCCCAAGCGAAGTTAAATGTAAACACTTCTCTTTGGATCTGAAAGCTTGGAAATGTTTCTTCGAGACAAAGTATCTTCATTATCACATCAGAGACAATGCCATAAAAATTTCAAGCAGTATGCAAATCCTATCTGTGCTTAAAATTGGAATGGAAGACCAGCATGGAATTCTTATCTGGAATCCAACCAATATGATTGGATAGACAACCATCACCTATCCCTTTTAGGCCTATTGAAGTAAAGAACCTTACCTGCTGTCCTTGATTATTCCTTCTTTGTCAGGACCAGGTGATCGTACACAAAATCTAAAGAGTTGTGCATGAGGAAATAAGGAACAATTTAGGTAGGTCTCTTCCTCCTAGTGTGGAGAAATGTGTAGAGCAAGTAAGAGAGAGAGAGAGGAGTTTGACACCATTTCTTCTTAGCATTTGCTGCTATAGGCAGTTGTTTCACTTTGCCTCAAGTCAGTGTATATGCTATACAAATTAGGACTCTCATTTTCCATTGTCCAGTCAATAGCTCCGGCACAGACATAGTGTTTACTATCAATAAAGAATTGGCATATAAATAAGAGTTTTCTTAAGCTAAATATGATCTCCTTAACTTCCCTGTGCAAAATGGAAGGAGGAACATTGTTTGGGTATTCAACCTTCTGTATTTTTGGAATTTGGCAAATGTCCAGGCTTCTACTCTATGAAAGGTCCACTCTAGACTTAAGGATTCAAGACTAATGGGTGATGCCCATTCTCTCAAGCTCTTCTTTGTCCTCCAGAAAATGTGTTAGGGTCAGTTACTAAGGTGGAAACTTCTTATCTCTTATAGGAGTAATACTGTCCCTCTTTTAAACTGACTAGTACTTTTCACTTCTATCGGTAGTAACATAAGCCACTATAAGGTCTTCTTAAACTACAGTAGGGTTTACTAGGTACTGATTGACACAAGGTTTCCTGCCAATTTTTTTTTTAAATTACATAACATTTACTTTACCTTGAGGAAAGGAAAAAATGTAAAACAAACATGCAATGGCCACTCCTTGAATTATTTTTAGTGTTTGAGTATGATATTAAGAAGTACGGAGATCCTTTTTTTTCTTTTGGGGAGATGTGCATTACAGAAATAGGATATGGATAATTGTGTCAAATCCTTACAAGTAAAAGTTGTTTACATGCATAAATATATTGAAGAAAACTTCCATGTAGTTCTTTTCAAATGAAAATCTTTTCAATTGGATCAGCCAAACTCAATTTCATTGAGAGCCGCATCAGGGCTGTGGTTAACCTTGGGGGGCTGGGTGGGCATGGCAGACTGGGTGGGTGTGGCTAGCTTGACCCCACTCCCCAAACTGCTGGCATGTTTCCTCTTTGCATTGGGTAGACTGGGCCGAAGTGACTCGGATAGATTGGGCCGAAGCGAAGCGGGTCAGCCCCTTACATTTTCCAGGATGGCCCCGTGGACCAGATCCAACCTCATATCGTCACGGTGGCGTCACATGATGTATCAGGACTTTTCCCCCCTTCGCTAAACCAGGTATGGGCGTGGCTAGCACATGACGCATTCAGCCCATGGGCTGGGATTTGACAGCCCTGCTTTAGGTTAATCAATACTCTCTGAAAAATGATTGTGGGTGGTTAAAGTTGAACAAAAAATGTCTCTGGTAAACATTTTAGAAATTTAGCATTTTGATCAATTAGATTTGAACTAACACTTTTTTAGTATTATCAAACCTGCACCAACATTGTATGATCAGTGTTGTGTTTTTTTCAAGTTGGATATTAATCAAGTCTACAGTAAATGTCTTGAGCTTTGGTTAACCATGAATGGTAGTGCTTATATCTTAAGTATAGATTTATATATTAGGTATTCAATTTGCAAGGGTTTTTTTTAACAGAAAATGAGTTGTTGGAGGAAAATAGGGTCTAGTCATTTATGGAAGTCCAGCTCAAGTAGCTTCTGCACATTCATAAAATAAACTTTTTGTATTAATATCATTGTAGACATTGACAACCTGGTTGGACAATTAAACATTATTCCACAAAGCTAAAAGCCCTGTTCATCAACTACCCTGAATGCATGAATGGCTGGAATGGTAAAGAATGACATTCTGAACCTTGGACTCCCTCTTTTTCTCTGATTCCCATATAAAGTACTCATCTAGAGGTCTGAAAAGGAACTATATTCACATACATTTTAATGTGAGTTTGGCTTTCTGTGAAGTTGGGGGTCCTACTTTATTAGAGTCCTGGATCACTTGGAAAAATATACTTCCATTCAAACCCTCATTAGACTTACATGCAATTTGAATCCATTGGATATTAGGGAAAATAGAGCATAGGACTGCTTTCATTTCCAGACAGAAGCCTTTTAGTTGAACACATGAGCTGAGCTAAAGGGAAGAAAGAATTACAAATCCCTAAGAGAGTTAGTGGTAGTAGTTTGAGATGATCTAAGTCAGGGGTGTCAAACTCACATCATCACGGCAGTGTCACTTGACATATCGGGACATTTTTTCCCTTTCGCTAAACCAGGCGTAGGCGTGGGCATGGCCAGAGTGTGATGCATCTGACCTGTGGGCTGGGAGTTTGACAGCCCTGATCTAAGTTATTATATTATCAGCTGAAAGTAATTTTGATTGGAACACAGGGGCGGGCTGCTACAGGTTTGCACGTGTTCGGGTGGACCCATAGTGAAGATTCTGTGCAGTTTGCCGAACTGCCAAATCCCACTCCTGGCTGGCCCCTTCCGCCCTGCCCCGCCCCTCTCACCCTGCCCCACTCCTCCCAGGAGTCCCCACGCAGCCTGTTTTGGATCCCAAGTAAGTACAGGGCCCTTTCAGAGGCTCAGGGAGGCTGAAAAACAGGCCTCCCAGAAGTTCGGGAAGGCTGGAAACAGGTCTGTTTCCAGCCTTCAGAAAGCGTCTGGAGCCCAGGTTGGCTCTTTTCACCCTCCCAGAGGCTCGAGGAAAACATCCAGATCCCAGGGAAGGCAAAAACACTCCCCCAACCATGGTGCAGGAGACCGACTAGGCCACGCCCACCATGGCCTGGCCCACCCAGCAACAAGGCAGAAAACCCGTTGCTAAAATTTTTGAAGCTCAACCCTGTTGGAACAGTGTAGCTTGGCTCTGATGGCAGCAATTCTTTGTAATTTCAGGCATTGTAACAGTAGATAGGAATGAACTTGGATAATGGAATGTGTGGATGTCCTTAGGCAACAAGGGGAAGAGATGCTGCTTAGGAAACAGTAAAACCAAGAAAGAAAGAAACTCTTTCTCTCTTCTCCTCTCTCTCACTGACTCTACAGATTCCTCCATACTAGAAGGGAGAGACCACCCTAATTGATCAGAGGGTTAAAAGTGGCAGTTGGAAATCTGTACCTTCAGACTTGCAAGATTTTGTTAATGTACCCTTAAAATAAAATAAAATTAGCTCATCTAGTCATGTTTCCTGAATGGTTTACCTGGGCTAACATCAACCTTGCAAGTTGGAAGGTACTGTAAATAAAATGAAATACGAGTCCAAAGGAGGGAAGGGTAGCAAAAGCATCTTAGAAGGGATCTTCCTAGCTTTGTGGGGAGTGAAATTGAAGGATGGAAAGGGTACTTTCAGACCTGCAAAATTCTGTTAATGTAACTTCACAATAAGTTAGCACCAGTATTTGAAATTTTGCTTCTTGTCTGGACTAAGTCACAAAGCTAAGGTCAGGATTTTTGTTTGTTCCTAGGGATTATGCCTTAGATCTTCCACATGTAAAACAGCTGTTGCATACCCATGCAACAGTCCTATCCACCATTTTTAAGAGCGTTGGCTGTATTTATTTTAGATCCTAATATGGGACGCATGAACTGAGATAGGTGTGACTGGCAATTAAGCTTATAAAATGACACCCAAACAGAAGAGTTGGGTTTCCCTGTCCTTTTTGTGGCAAAAATCTGGTCCTATAACTAAACACTGATTACTATACTCTGAAAATCAAAGAAGAAATATATTTAGAAGGATATATATTGCTGGCTCATGCCAGGTTTGCACACTCCCTCTTTAACATTCCTCTTTTGAATTAAAAATAGGCCGTATATATTGTACATGAACATAATTTCTTTCTTAATAATTGGCTTTTTGTTACTTATGTTCCACAGAAAAGTACCTTTTTTATGCAGCTTCCCCAGTAATACATGTTGCCAATAAAATACACAATTTAATGCATCATTGAGTCAAGAATTACCTTAAAAGATTTAGGGAATGTATAATCCAAAAGATAAAAGTGTTTTAGTATGTATATTCATGGTAGAAGGATTAATTTGGTTTTGATTAAATGTTTGAATCTTCCTTACTAAAATAATGCATCTAAAACAGAGATAGACATAGGTCATTATTGGGAACAGTGAAAACACATATAATTCCATCATTTTTTCTTCTACTTACTTTTTTTAATTAATTGAGAGTTTTAAATTTAGATGCAATTCCACTAAACTGGTTCCTTAAAAAGGATTAATTAGAATTATTAAAGTTGCTTAACAGACACTGCTGTAAGTGTATTTCAGGAATACTTAAAATGTCTCCCATTTGACAACCAATCATTCTAGAATATTCCGAGTTGAGAATAAATAAAAATACCTGAGGGCAACAAAAAAATGCTTGGTTATTCAGTGACCACCCTCAATGAATATCCCCCCCCCCGGCAAAAACCCCACATTTTCCTCTTTTTTGCATTGAATATTTTCTTTAACGTATAAGTGCACAAAATCAACCCAACAAGATGTTGGGACTAAAGGACTGCTGAATAACATCATGTACTAAAACATGTCTCATAGGTACAATCTGAGAATTAAGTAACCTTTATCAAAGCAAATATTATAAGGTTATATTAAAATTGAGTTACTCTCAAGTTTTCCCAACATACTCAAATTCTAAAGGTGGAACATGATTTTTCTTCTGTTTTCTTGTACAGATGAAATTTAAATAACATTTTTAAGGAAGGCTTTTCAATTCCAACACCACAAGGTTGCTGAAGCATTTCTATGTTTTCCCCCATTGTGTGTGTTGGGTTTTTTTTAATGATATAAAGACATTTTATCTATAGCAGGAAAGCATAACCTAAGACTCCAAGTTAGGATAGATCAGATTAGGAAACCAAAGTTCTGAATACTACTTTTACTACAGGATTACAAGAATTTTGCAAGTCTGAATGCACCTGATTTCTATGCTGATGCCATAAACTCTCAGTGCAATCCAGTTCTATATTTTGATCCCTGATAAGTCAAACAGTGCAGCTGAAATCTTAATATAGCATAGTATAGAAGAGAGTATTTGTAGCTCAGGGTTGAACTGTGGGGCCTCCGTGCTTGGTTGTTTTCTTGCAGACATGGTAACATCCTTAGTTCTAGAAGGGCCAAGGATTTGCTCTCATTTTATATACTAGTTGTCTTGTTATGCAAAGGAAACAGATCATCTATACAACATCTTCCAACAAAATGGATATCCAGGCAAGTTGATCAAAAAGTGCCTGACCACTCAACCCAATATAGCACAACCAACACAATATCCGAAAAGGATAATGTTGCCATACATCAAAAATATCTCAGAAACTACTGACAGACTATCACAATCGCATGGAATCACTGTAGCAGACAAACCAACTGAAGCCTCCCAAAGCGCTTCAAAACATCCTAAGTAAACCAAAAGACCCAAAACCCTAGAAGAAAAAAATCCAGCCTGCGTAGTTCACTTATAGTTTTGCATATGCTGTACAAATTCTCATACATTCATTGACTTGCATTCATCATTAGAATCACATTTAAGGTAAGGGTTTTCCCACAGTGCTGGAAATTTGTCCATTGGTAACTAATATTCTAGAGTTGGGGTTCCACCAAGTTTGCTGTGGTATGATTATTACAGTGTGTGTTTCCAGCTGAGTATGGATTTGAATTTGAATCTTGCGTATCTTAGCATGTATACATATACAAATTTATGCTGAAAGTGATTGTTCTTGGAATATAATCCTGTACAACTTGTTCTGACGTCAGGATGGCTTCAATGAAACTTAAAATATATGACGATATGCTGAAGGCAAAATCATGTATATTGAACATAAAATAAAAAGCTTAAATCTGTACTGAAAAAAAAATGCATGGAAGTTCTTTTTTTTTCCTGTTGATTCAAAACTTTCACCAATTGCCCTGTGGTGAATTGTCCCACAGCAAGTTGTCCACTTCAAGTTGTCTTGCATCGAGTTGGCCAAGGCAAGTTGGCTGGGGCAAGTCAGCCGGGGGAGTTGGCCACAGCAAGATGGCTGCAGTGAGTTATCCCATTCCATTCTCAATGAGGTTGAATTTCTACATTAGAAACTTATGAGTAATCTGGACATCCCTTGGATTCTAGATCCTGCTTGTAGAGCAAGTGGAAGCTGTGATCAAGAGTTATTTATTCAGGTACATCTAATGCACTAATTGGAGCCTTTCGTGGATCAGGAGGCCCTTCACACAGTCATTCATTTCCTAGTCACGTCCCAGTTTACAGTACATGGAGCTGCCCTTGATACACACACCCGGAATCTGCAACTGAGTTATAACATAGTGGAATTGGCAGTGATGGGAGTGCCATTTTATACAGGCATGACTCTACTGCTCTGCAACCTATACTGGTAGCCAGTTGGCTTCCAGGTGCAATTTAAGGTGCTATATATCACCTTTAAAGATCTTCATGACAGGCTTTGGCTATCTGAGAGTCCACCTATCTCCAAATGTGTCTGCATCTTTAGATCAATCCAGCAGACTGATTTTTATTCTTCTGATAATTAAACAATATCATTTTGTGGGACCTAAGAAATGCACCTACTCTGTTGCAATTACTATCCTTTACAATGACCCCCTCCCTAATATTTGTGTGGCTCCTGCCCTTATGTTGTTCAGAAATTATTGAAGACTGTAGAATTGTTCTCCTAGTCCTTTGGAACAAGAAGATTGTGCAGCCTCTTTTTGTCTTGTTTTGATTTGTTTTGATTTGTTTTGATTTGTCTTGGTTTAATTTGAGTGTTTTGCTGTTCTGGATGGTTGTGCTTTTTGATTTATAGCTACCCAGATTTAGGAGTCAGGCACCCTAATAAATAGACAGATATCTACCATCATTTTCTCCTACATGAAAGCTTAAATAGCATTCATCATAAAAGCCTAGAAACACATTTATTTGTACATCCATAAATATAGATTCATTTTTTCTAATTAAACCTATGTATTAATATACACCAATACTTACTGTAATGCTAGCATTAATTTTCAGTCTTGAATGGAGCCCTCTGCTTTGATTTGGCCGTCAATCTGTGCTAATGAATGGAATGAGCCATACTGCAATTTTACTGGAAACACTTGTTCCTTCCTTTTGCATATTTCATAATTATTCATCTATGAATAATTATCACTGTTTCATTCCTCACTGTAAATGATTATTGGGTCTTACCCAGTTACCATGCCTATATTATATTGTATAATCAGTCTATGTTACAGGGATGAACTCTCTTATTCTCTGCAGATTTTTCATTGTATACATTAGGATAGATTAGATTAAAACATAATTGTTTAACAGGGAAAATTAATACCAGGAAGCTATGGCAAAAAATGAGAACCAATCACCAGTCATATAAATGTTGATGTGGTTTGGAGCAAGTATAAAAGCGTCTACAAAAGTACTAACTTTTTTGGGGCTGGGGGAAAGAAATTATGGTCTTCTGTCTTTTCTAGGCTTGGAGGAGAAAAGAGATTTTCAGTTTGGCTGCCTCAAAAATGTTTTTGGTCAGCTATTCATATAATTAGAGATAAAAGAATAATTACACACATACCCAAACACACATAATTGTTTCATATTTTAAAGCAGTGGTTTTGGGATATAATTTCTAGATTTTCATAGTAAGTTTGTGGTTGTACAATTGCAGTTCTGAAAACCTTGGTCAAAATTCTGCCAAAGTTTAAAAACTTCAAATACTGAAGTCAGAGTTCCCAAAAAAAATTAGGAGCATGTCAAAATTAAGACTTTATTTCAAATTATTTTATTAAAGTTGTGTTGTCCATGTACAACCAGTTCAATGACCCTTTTTTTTCAGAGGAAAAACTTTCTCCAATTTTCTGCTTTTGATAATTTGCACCCAATTACACAAATGTGGGTGCAAATTATGAGCATTGACTGTGTCCTACAGGCATTTGCATATTCTGGTCAAAAAAGGCACAACAGTGTGATGAACTTTCCACCCATGTTTAAAAAAGCAGGTGGTCTTCAATAACTCTGTCATAGTTTCCATCTTTTTTTGACTACACAGTCCTGGGACTGGCGTTAAAGACTAAAAGGCCTCAAGTCAGGGAAGGATGGTAGAGGCTACCTGTGAGGATGAACATCTAACATATGATGATATTACATATAGCTCATTTTTTGGGTATAATATGGACCTTATATGGACATTATAGAGGACCAATGGAGGTCTTTTACTCCAACTCCCTGCCCAAGACAGGAGTCCTTATTCCATCCTGGACAAATGGTTGTCCAATCTTTTCTTGAAAACCTCCAGTGATTGACCACTCACAACTGTGGAAGGCAAGCTGTTCCATGGATTAATTGTTCTGTCAGGAAATTCCTTATTATTTCCAGGTTGGATTTCCCTCTGACAAGTTTCCACCTTTTGCTTCTTGTCCTGCTCAGATGCTTTGGAGAATTATTGACCCTGTCTTCCCTGTGACAGCCCTTCAAGCATTGGAAGACAGTTATCATGTCACCCTAAGCCTTCCCTTTGTTAAGTTAAACATACCTAGTTCCCTCATACATTCAGTATACAGTTTAGCCTTCAAAGCCCTTATCATTTTTATTGCTTTTCTCTGCATTCTTTCTATGGCCTCAGCATATTTTTTATATCATGGTGACCCAAACTGGACACAGTATTTATTCTACGTTTGGCCTCATTAGTGCAGTATAGAGGTACTACCACTTCTCATGATCTTGATGCTAACCCTCTTTTGATGCATTGACTTCTTTTTTTTTCTTGCAGCTGCAGCACACTTCTGACTTATACTTAAACTGTAGTCCATTAGAACAGCTAGCTCCCTCTCACAGGCAATAATGTTGAATCAAGTACTGCCTATTCTGTACATGTGTATTTGGTTTTCCTGTCTAAGTGCAGGACCGTACTTTTCTTACCACTGAATTGTATTTTTCTGGATGCAGCTGAGTTGAAAGCTCAAACCTGTAAAACACGGGTGTCAAATTCGAGATGTCACATTGTCATCACGTGATGTATCATGACTTCTTCCTGGGGGTTGGTGCAGCCAGTGAGTGATGTGTCTGGCCCCTGGACGACAAGTCTGACACCCCTGCTGTAAAAGATCCTTCTTAATCTTGAGCCTATCTACCAAAGTTTTAGCAACTCCCCCCAGCTTGGTGTTATCTGCAAATTTGATGTGCACCTCTTCAATCCTTTCATCTAAGTTATTTATGAAGATGTTGAAGAAAACTGCACCCATGACAGAACCTTGTGACTGTTCTGTCCACATAGATGTAGTTCCATTAAGGACTACATGCTGAGCGCAGTTAGTCAGCCAACTTCAAATCCATATGTTGGTGGTACTGTCTATCCCACATTGTTCTACCTTACAAAGAAGTAGACTGTGGTCCACTTTATCAAATTTCTTACTTAAAACTGTGCATACTATATTCATAGCATTTTATTGATCCACTAATTTAGTCACTTTATCAAAGAAGGCAAAGTTTGTTTAGCATGATATGCTTTTAACAAATCTATTCTGGCTTCTAGTAATCACAAAATTATCTTACTTTGGGCACATTACACACATGCATAGATCTCTGGAGAAGTGCAGGGAAAGATGGAAAGAAAGACAAGAAGAGGATGACCAGCAGTAATGTTTATGGATTTAATTACAAAAAAATGAATGGAAATGCTGAAGGACCAGATTAGGTACAGATAACTAGGAAGAAAAATTATCTATGTGGTTAAAAGGTGACAATGACTTAATGACAAATAATCATCATCACACTGATGCCAACTTATGCATAAGGTTTTGACATGCAGGAGTGTTAATTTGTGTATAATTTAGGAACATACGGCATAATTCCAGTCTTTATATCTTAAACTTTGCAATAGAAGTGGGTTTTATACCTTCTTTGGGCTTTGACTTTGAGCTTCCTGTTTCTGTGCAAGAACATGTCCTTTAATATTCTATTAGCTGTTGTCAGATTCCTATGGGGTCATGGCTGACTCTATAGGCAAAAGGGGAAATACACATCCTAGGTACTTGTCTGAGCTAATCCTCTTAATCCTTTTGGCTTGCCTAATCACTTATTTGGAGTTTCCTGTCTGACCCAGTCTTTCTGACTGGATTACCAAATCTACATTTCTAAAAGCTGCCCTCCTCGGTGTCTGCTTGCAGGCAGGGAGACTGGTACTGGTTTCTGCCTCCCTTAAGATTTTCCGCATTTTTCCTTTAGTGGAAATATAATATTCTGCCTTTTTTAATATTTCCCAAAATATTTCATTCTTCGGGGTGGGGCAGGGGGGAGGCTTCCCACAATAATTATTTGTGGATTTCTGGTTACATGTATAGAAAGAAGTTTTGATTACTTTTCAAGTAATAATGTACCATAAGACTCTGTAAGTTGTAGCAAAATGGAGAACTATTTTGATCCCATTTTTCTTTGCATTTTGTATGTTGCAGATGATGTTGAATGTGATTTAAAGATGGATTCTGCCACTAATTATGGCTGTTTTTATTGAAGTTTTTTTATGTTTGTATATTTGCTGTTAACCTGTTCTGTTTGATTTTTGTGTTTTAATTATTCTGAGCCACCCAGAGTCACTTAGGGTAGGTGAGATGGGCAGTTATCTCAATCCATCAAATAAATGAATAATACCCTGTTTTCCCAAAACTACGACCTACCCTGAAAGTAAGTCCTAGCTTGATTTTTACACACATGCCCAATATAAGCCACACCCCCAAAATAAGCCCTAATTAAGATCTCCAGAGTGCATGGGTAAAAGTAAGCTAGGGTGGGGATGGGGGGCTGGAGCTGCCCTACTACTTACCTTTGGACAGTTGTAGCCAGGCCTCACACACCCTGACACCTGCCTTGCGACCCATTTCTTTTGCAGCCAGCAAGACTGACAAGACTTTCCTGAAGGCCTCTGTAGCTGATAACACAGCTCCGGATTGATCCAGAACTCTGTTATCGGCTGCAGATGCCCTCAGGAAAGTCTTGCCAGCTGCAGAAGAAGAAGTTCCTGAAGGCCTCTGACAGTGAAAAGGAGGCTGGGGGGGGGATATGTGACGTGCACACGTGATGTTTGTCAGTAGATGACATCTCCCAAAAATAAGACCTGGTGCCTTTTTTGGTGGCAAAAAAATATAAGACAGGATCTTATTTTTGGGGAAGTATGGTATGTGTCTCTCACAAACTTTAGTGGAGCTAAATGTAAATATTTTCTTCTCTTTTTTAAGCTGCCCTATTTATTATTTCATAGCCATTCCTGCAGTTTTTAAATTAGTTTAGCTAATTATTTGTCACTTTGTCTAGATACATTATTAATATAATGCTTACCAATTGTCCCAGTTATTTCTTCCACCCTTGGAAATCCATAGTTATTTTTCTTACCATGCTGAGGTAGAGAATAAGCAGAACCATACGGCCATAAGGCCCCTTCTTAGTGAAGAGCCAGAAACAGATGTGTGTATTTAGTACATTCCTTCCAGTTAGCTTACTTGAACAACAGAGAATATTCCTGAACCAGCTGGCTGTTTTGTGCTTCTGATGCACACATAGGTGACAAGGTCTAAAGGAGTTGTTTTGTCACATGATTTCTGGGAAAGGGAGCAGGAATAGCCAAAACAGAGTAAGACAAAGTGTTGGAAAAATATATATCAAAAGCTATGATGAGGTCTGAGATCTGAGTAGTTGTCGAATAGAAGAACCTTTTACAGGGCTTCATAATCACTGAAGCCAATGAGATGATTTATTTATCACTCTTTCTCTTTAAATAATAAATGAAAGAGGCTTTCTACTTGGGGGGGGGGAAATCAGTTTCATTACAGAAAAGATGTGAAGAGTCTGGCTTGTCCAAAATGGTATTTATTTCTAAAAAGTTTGTTTCAGAGCTGAAATCGTACTCCATTGTCATCCAAAGCAGCAGCTCATTGTCAAATCAAATGAAAAGCTCAAACCAGAGATTTTTCTCATATTCCACCATGGAATTCACTATACAGAGGAAAATCCAGACATTGTTAAGCAAAGGACATCGTGAAAAATCCACATTTTAAAATATTACCAAGTGTTGCTGGGTTGTTGTTAGTTAATCTGCACAACCTAGTGACAAACTTATGAATACAGGAGCACTTCTTTAGTGTATGTTTTGAACTGAATCACAGTTTGCTATTTACTATAAGTGACAGTTTCAGAAAACTATTAGGCAGCATATTTCCAGACCGTGAAACAGAAATATGCATCAGGACACACAACAGCCAATCATCTTGTTGAATATACTGAAAACAGAATCACGGGTGCCATTCAAAAAAACAATTATCACAGAGTTCTGTTGTTTAACAAATAAAACATCTTTCACTGTATGCAAATGAGACTTCTGAGGAGGAACACAACTTTTCCTCAGAATTTGTCACTTTGGAAGATTCTCAAGTTTCATTTAGAACTCACTTTCTTGGTATGCAGACAGTATATGATATTAATCTTGAAAATATTACAAAAGCCATTGAAAAATGCCTCTTTGATTCATGACATAGCCTAGAGAATGGTGGGGCTCCAATTACTGCCAACACAATGGAATTCAGAAGTTTCTACAGAAGAAATGAAATGATTGGAAAATTTATGCTCTTGGCTGTGCTTGCTATTTAGCATCTGCACCAGCAACATTGAGGACAAAGAGTTTTTTCCCTCCTTTCTTCTTCAATCCATATGATTTCCTACTGGATCTATTCTGTGTCTTTGGAGAAAATGCCAAAAGAAAATAACTTCTTGGAGAAGGCTTTTCATTTTATAATGCGACATGTAGAAAAATCTTCACATGCTGCAACTTGATGGTTGAACCGTCTCACTTGAAAGCGTCATAAGTATTTTGGATAGTATTAAATAATAAGAGAATGATAATCAGCCAGTTGCACCAGAATATTGCCAAACAGGTGAAATAAATACAGTATCTTTAGCAAGTGAGAATTCCATTTTACAAATGTGTTCTGTTTCAGCATACAATTACATCTTGTTCTGAGAACTTAAACATGCTAGTTCAGAAATAGATGTATCCTACCATTATGAAGCTATATGTAGATTGATTAGAATGCTCTATTAAACTATTATTATCTGTTTACTGTTGATATTACCAATGTAGAATTTCAGCAGTCAGATCTATACAATTTGCTGCAACGTGACTGACTAAGAAGCTGGCTCTTTACGGAACACCTGAAAATATATAGTTTCATCTAAACTGAAAATATTCACAGGCATAGTTTTCAGTACATGAATAAAAAATGTGACACAATACTGAAGACAACAATTGTGTTTGATCTTATAGGATGAAAAATCCAAACTCTTCATTGACTTTTGAACAGTCAATGATATAAGGCCTGAAATGTAAGCAGTAATCTCTAATACTGTACCTTTCTCCTCTGCATATGCTACCAGTAATACATGCAGCTACAACTAGCATAGACATATAGCATTTGCAAAATCAGTTTGCAATTGCATGCAATCAGCAGCCACTGAGCTGATCCACAGAGCAAAACCTGATAAGAGGCTTCTTTTCTTGCTTTTAAGTGCCTTTAAGAATTTTGAATGGATTGCCATGTGACAAATTCTAATTCCAGCAGGTTAATTGTCCCATATTAAGCATGCATCTGTTCTGGTCTTAGAGGAAGTTTGTCCTTCAATGCCTTCAACATAGCATTACTAGTTTTCTGGCGTCTATCCTATAGGATGTTAAAAAAAAAATGGGAGTGATAGTTTTTTTTCCATGATATGACAGACTTTAAAAATCACATCTTTATGCCTGATCTTAGTATATTGAAGAATACACTAATATTTGATTATATACCAGCATTTAGCTGGCAGATTGAGATCAAGCGACCTTTCTCTTTTATGCATTTTGTTTAGATGACTCTAAAACCAGGTGGTTATATGTTTGTATTTGTTTATAGAATATGTGTGAAGACCTACAAATTTGGCAAAGCATATTTTGGATGCCTTGCAGAGGAAATCTTTCAAACCTGTTGGAACCCAACAATTGTTCCACCTTACAATTATCTTCATCCCAGTTGAGCATATCTGCAATCCTCAGCCAAAATTCACTCCTCCACCCCCTTAGGAAAGGTAATTATTTAAGGCAGTCTTTTTTGTTTGTTTTGAGGAATGCAAAAGATACTGTAAACTATCACAGGGTGAGATCATAAAACAAAGATATATTTTCTTTACTTTGATCAAAGTAAATATGGTAACGGAGGCATAAAATTATAGTGCTTTTCCTTGCCAGATCAGAGACTACAAGAATTTACCACTAACTTCCATTTCAGCGTATTCTTTCTCCCCACATATGCTGCAGGCAGTTCACAAAGGGAGGGTCAGGAAGCCTATTTAATGCCTTATTCAGAAAGTTGGTGTATTCTGCTTATTAAAACAGTATGGCTGAGATTGACTGAAAATGAAAGTATTTCTACTAAATTCCTAAATGACAACTAACCACAGAAAGTGTAAAAGGAAAAGTGATTGCACTTGGATATTTGACAAAGGGATTTTTCTTTCCTTTCAGACATTCCTTTGAAACATTTCTTTTATTAAATGAAAACATCCCTTTCAATGTGCTTTGATGATATCTGCTGTCTTTTTAAAGATAGTTCCCACCAAACAGCTGAAAACATTGCTGGACAACCTTAACCCATAGCAGTGGAGGGATGAAAATGATTTTCTTGGAAAGAAATAGCACTGTCTCTGAAACATTCATCTGAAATGACTGTGGGACTCATTGAAATAAATCTATTCAGGGATGTCAAACTGGTGGACTGGATGCATCAGGCATAGGCCATGCCCACCCGGCTCTGCAAAGGTAAAAAACGTTGTGATACATCACATGATGTCACATGACACGATTGAGTTTGAC
This sequence comes from Oxyrhabdium leporinum, assembly GCA_032468155.1. Lineage (NCBI taxonomy): Eukaryota > Metazoa > Chordata > Lepidosauria > Squamata > Cyclocoridae > Oxyrhabdium > Oxyrhabdium leporinum. The sequence goes on along the minus strand of JANHFL010009529.1, from coordinate 84,786 downwards.
ACCCGTGCTATAGATGGTCCTTGTTTAGAGATTGATTCATACAGTGACAGTTCTCAGTAACAATGGTAAGGAAAAAAGTAACTTTGTACCCAGTCCTTACTTTTACATCCTCTGCTGGTCTCTAAAGCAAAGGAAAGGCGAAATAAGAGTAATATGCACAGTCATAGTTTCATTTGGCAACTACTTTGTAATGTAATGTTTAGTCATATGTTTGCTATTTGTGAAGAGTAAATGCCACAGTAGAACAAATAATACATGATTGGCAAAGTTTGTAGCCAGTAAAGCAGTTAATCCACTGATATGTCCTCCAAGGAACAACATACAGCCTTTTTCACCTGGATCCTTTCCCTCTACAAGGTCTTTTCCATCAAGTCCTCAAAGGGAAGGATTCCAGGAGAGAGAGAGAGAGAGAGAGAGAGAGAGAGAGAGAGAGAGAGAGAGAGAGAGAGAGAGAGAGAGAGAGAGAGAGAGATCCATTTCCCACAAAAAATACTGGGAGCCACAAAACCTGGATAGGCATGGCTGGGGGGGTCATGTGACTGGGTGTGATGGCCACGCCCACCCCGGTTTTGTGGTTCCCAGTGTTTTCTTTTCTGTGGGAAACTAGTCCAAATGGCTCTTTGAGTGTTTAAGGTTGCAGACCCCTGGGATAGATAGTCAATGAGGTTTTTAAGTGAGGGATTTATCCATCTGCTAATGCAGCTGTGTTAGCTAGTTAACCAATTAGCCAAGTGGTAGATAGAACAACAGGACCATTCTTCTAAATTTCTGTTCCTTCCCTTAGGAATTATAATCTATGGGGCACAAGGAGTCAAGCTTTTCTGTTGCAGTCCCCATTCTTTAGAACAGTTTACCACCCCATATCAGACTACCCCACCCCATCCTCTTGTGTTTTAGGAAAGCCATTAAGCCTGGAATTTAAAGAAATGCCTAAAAAAAATATAGTGCAAGCGACAACCCCACCCTGTATTTCACTATTTTTGTTCTTGATGACCTTAGTTTCTTTCTTAGAAACCAGTTTCATTGTTATTTGTTATTTTATTATGCTGTTTTTGTATTTTAATGTTTTGTTAAAGTAACTACAACTGATTTCTTTCAAGTAAGGATGTTTAGGATTGCTGGCTTTTAAGAACTGTATTTAGTGATTAAGTGCTAAGAATTTTTTTATGGAAATGCTCATCCCCAGCCTGCTTCTTCTTTCTATAGCAGAATTATTCTTAATAACAGGCAAACATTTGCATAGGAATTCTATCCATCCAATTTTCAGCAGAAAATTCTGCTATTCAGAGTGAAAACAATACTCCTGACATATAGTAGCAAATTCAGAGAAATGTGATAGAAGAGACTATGTAAAGTCTCCTGTATGTAACTCAGGATTGGAGTCCTTGGTGTTCGCTGAACTTGATTGTTTGCTTCTGTTGTCTAACAAAAAAAAACAATACAGGAACAAGTTTTTCTTAATGACCATTTTGATTGGAGATTAAAAGAGAGCTTTAAAAGCACAGTAGTGAACATTCAGGGCTGATTACAATGAAAGCAAATCATGGGGATATAGCAATAAAAAGATGTTGCCAGAATTTGTGCCATAGTTAGATGCAATTAACATTTTTCCTCTTGATCTGAAATGATCCTAGGACAGGCTGAAATATGTAAAATCAAGATTCTATTACACATTATTAGGGAGAAAGGTTATGTGAAGGCAAGTGCGTGGGAAGAGGCAGATACAGATTAGTAGTGAGAGTCCTGCCAGCACAGGTAATCTTTGTTAGGGACATCATTTTGTGTCATGATCATGATGCTAAAACAAGTTATATATCTGATTCAGCTGTTAGGATGCATGTATCTAATGGCAAGATTAATGTCCCTTTGCTGGTGTCTTTCAGTTTTCCTGATCTTATTGAGCCAAACTTGCCAGTATTGTTTTCTGCCCACTGAAGGATAGTGCTTAGCACATCAATTCATAAGGGAACCGCCCTGTGAATGAATGTATGTGCAGGCTCTGTCAGTTCCAAATGGATATGTGGACAATAACTGCACGAGAAACTGCTACAACGTTTGTAAATCTGTAAGGGGTTTACAGATAATTTTACACTAAACAATGCCCTCATTTCCTCAGGAGAACTTTACCTACTTTCCGCAACTCCCTTTCCGTTTGAATCGAACAATCCTGGCAGCGAATCTCTGATGCCCGGAATGCATGAATACACGCATTCGTAAGTTAACAAAACCAGTTGTTTGTCTTGGAGCGAACTTAAGTGGGTCACTTTGCCTTCAGAACGTGGCAGCCAACAAAATTCGAACTACACTTCCCAGAGATCTTGGCGGCACAGGGGCGGATAAGCGTCTGCGAAGAGGCGCTTCCCGCTCTCCCGGCTGAGCTGCTCTTGGGGTGGGGGGGTGGAAACGACGCCGTGGAGTCGGGAGAACGATGGGAGGTAAGTGGAATTGGGCCCTACCGAGCCCTGATTGTTTCCCCGGTATTCCGGGGAAAGAATTTGTGAATGAAATAGTTAGGGGACAGTGTAGAAGATCATGGTTGGGTCCATTGCAGGGGATGTGGTTGCCTTAAAACGAGACCCTGAAAGAGCTGCAACCTTTTATTGTATTAGGGGTCGCTATATCGCTAGATAGAAGGAAAACCGGGACCCCATATTGCTTAGAGAGTTGTCACATACCTCAATGGAAGCCGGGTAAATCTTGCGGGTTTCTCTCTAGCCATCTCAACCTGGCAATTAGTTTATTTATTTCGGCCCTTAAAAGATTCCCTTGAATAGATGTCTTTAAATTTCCTATGCAGTTAATATTTTCACGGTGCCATCCTGCACATATTTGTTGGGAACTTTCACTTCGTTGCCTTCAGAGATGTAAGGAGTGGGATTGCATGGCAGAAAAGCACAAAACCGAGCATGAAATGGGTTTAATAAAGTTGCATTTTGGTTACCAATCTCTTCTGTATTCATCCCAAGAAAAAAAGGCTTAAAAATACCATAGAAATGGGTGTGAGAATTTGTTTTTCTTACTAAGATATGGGCGATTTCCCACAAATAGCATGTTTAATGAAAACAAACAAACAAAAAACGTGATGGACTTTGTGTACTTCCCTTTAAAAGTCCCTGCCCTAAGTTGATATGATCAAAGAGTTGTCCCTACAGATCAAATGTCTTTCAGTAACATGGGTCCTCCTAATCAAATTCTTCTGTAAGTGAAACTAATTGCTTGATTCTTTTTGAGCCTTTCACATAACAAGAAGAAGAAGAAATATGATCTGGTTCTGGTTCTGGTTCTTTCGTATTGATGTTTTGGAAAAAAAAGTATTCTAAATTGTTCCCATTATATACTTAAATTACATATTTACTAATTGTATTTCCACTAAGAGTGTTCATGTTTACATACACACCCTTAATGTGGCAAGGAACGAATATAAATATAAAAGCATGTTTGATTTGATTGTGATGAAAGATTGAGGAAAGATACAAAGAAAGACTAACAATGAAGATGAATGGGCATGATAGAAAAGGAAGGAAATGAAACGAAAATAAAGAGAGAAAGGTTGTAGGAAAAGAAATGATGTGTCCTATATAAAACAATGGATTAATCTTCCAACTAAGTAACCTGCTGGGAGCACAGTGAAAATAATACTAAATGCCAGAAGCATGTGTTGATTCATGCCAAATGAAGTATAAAAGAAAGATGAAGAGAAACACTATAGATGAAAAAATGCAGAAGAGAATGATTGCTGCAGAAATGAGAAAAGAAAAATACATACAAGAAAATGCTTATTGCAGAAATTATAAAAGAAAGATACTGTATAATGTATAGATAGGGCTAAAGTGAATGCAATTAGAAATAAAAGATGAAATGGTTTGGGGTGAAAAAATAGGAAGGAGTATTATGTATGTTTACTGTTTGGAGGTATTTAAGTGTAATAAAGGCAGGATAAAAACCTAATTTAAATCAAGGAATACTGGAAAGGGTATTGAAAATAAAATAAAAACTGATGTTAGAATGTTGCATAATAGTAAAACTACAATTGTTGATGGTGTAACTGGAGAATGTTAAAATATGGCAGTGCTTTATTCATGGAGTAGCTCTTGAGAGTTGTCTAATGTGTATGTCAGGATTAAATCTGCTTGATGATTGTAGGCGTGCTCTTATTCCTCTCTAACATAAAAAAACTGGATGGTATTAGTTTATTAAAGTGCTTGGAAAAGTATTTGGCAAAATTCTCATTGACAATAAGAAAATTTATTATATTTTGGTTGATTTAGAAAAAGTATATGATAAAGTGAAACAATTTGCTTTGTGGAATAGCTTTAAATATAGAGTTGAAAATTAGTTGCTGAATGTAATGAAAGCAGTATATGGTTCTTCCTTTATTACTAGGGAAGTAAAACATGCATGAGAATAAACGGCATGTTTAACAAATAGCTTAGTATTAAACATGTAGAAGGTGTAGAATGACTCTGGTTGTTTAATGCATTTATGAATGATGTATATGGTTATGCTCATGTTAGAATTGCATTGGTTGGAGATCTGAGTAGGCTTGTATTTTTTTTACATACCGGTAGGTAACATTGTTGTTGACTGAAAACTCAAAGTATTTGCAGTGAATGATATGTGATGATGTAATAATGTGAGGCAACAAAGAGTATACATTTGAGAGCAACTACATTAAATATCAAGGAAGTTGTATTTGATGGGGAAAGTGGGATGAACAATTGCAAATTATATATACAGTTCAAAGAGGCAGATCAAATAAATGCTTTTGTGTCTCTTGATAGACTGCTTTCTAACAATGGGGAAATGGGTGGAAAGATTTTAAGATGTACAAATGCTGGTAAAAAGTGTTTGTGTTGTACATTCTCTGTTGTGAAGAATAAATGAATGAATGAATAAATGCCAAAATAAATTAAAATAGCAGCTTAAGAATATGCTATTGCTTTTTTATATGGAAGAAAGACTTGCTTAAGTCCGGAGAAACTTAAGTTCAGTGAAGTGGACATGGGATTCTATGTATGTGTAATAAAATAAAAACAGAGAGTCAAGAATGAGAGGGTGCTGAATGAATTTATATTGGATGCAGAGGTTAGTTGTTACTATGAAAGAAGTGTGTTGCTTGGTCATATTGAGAGGGTGACTCGGGGCTAAATTTCAGAACAAATATAGGAAACAATAGTAAATGTGTCAGAAGAGGAAGGCTGAGAAAGTTGTGGTTGGTTGGAGATGATGTCAAAAATCAATAGGTGAGAAGATCAAGGGAAAAGAACAAACAGTGTATGAAGCACTGTTTGTACTGTCTGGATGTGATGAAAGCAAGGATAATTTGCAAAGACAGAAAAGTATAGTGTTGATATAAATACCAACACTAAGCGCTATTTCCCTTTTCTTTTTCTTAGCTTATGCCTTTAACTTCATTGGGTACTATTTCTTACTCTCTTTCTCTACTCTGCATAATGCTACTTACCCAGAAAGGAAGGAGCACAATGAGTACCAAAAGTGGACTGATTGGAAGTTTGGATTTGGCATCATCATGAGAATGTCTTTGTTGATAGCTCTGCTAAATATCAGATGATGGTTTTAGCCCCTTTTTCTCTGAGATCTCAAACCACCACAATAAAAGGCATCATATGGAATCGATTCAATTTATGGTAAATGATTTGGGGAGCATTTTTTGAACTTAAATTACAGGAATTAAACACAGTTCAAACAGCTGAGGAATAGAATAAAAAGCACTAAGGTTATATATTTCAGATATGCATATCTGGATATCTCTAGGGGTTGTTTTTGTATCTGCATTTTTTTGCAAAGCATTTTGCAATGTATTCTTTTTTCACTACAAATCTAAAGCCTGCTCTGTACAGTTCTTTACTCCCAATTAATATGTGAGTCAGTTTTGATTTAGCAAGGTATTTTAGAGACTACTCTGAGCCAACCCTCAAACCTGAATAGATCAGTTTGGAGCCCTTTGGGCTTTTCAGCTGTATCTATTGCCAATCAGTTCTTTGCTCCCAATTAATATGTGAGTCAGTTTTGATTTATCAAGGTATTTTAGAGACTACTCTGAGCCAACCCTCAAACTTGAATAGATCAGTTTGGAGCCCTTTGGGCTTTTCAGCTGTATCTATTGCCAATCTGGTAGAGAAGGATTTACTCTCAAATTAAGTTTTCATTTCCATTATTGTTGTTTAGCTAACACTTGGATGCTTTCTGGATCATGTGTTTTTGTCTTCTGTTTAATCATGTCTGAGGAGACTGCCTTAGAGACTGTCTAAATAAGTCCTTACAGTTTTCCACAAGGTTTTTCGGAAATGGTTTGTCATTGCCTTTCCTAGGGCTGTGAGAAGTGACTGGCCCAAGTTTACCCAGCTGCTTTGTGCCTAACGTGAGACTAAAACTCACGGTCTCCCCATTTCTAACTTGATGCCTTTACCACTACACCAAACTGTCTCTCTTGATCATGTATTAGTAGTGTATTTATTCAATTGGTAGTTGAAACCCCCTCCCCCAGATAATGACTTGAGATTGATGAGAAAAGCAGACATCACAACTGCTGCTGCTTTCCTGTTGAATTATAATTTAAACTCTAAACAAGTTTTCTTCCTGTTTTCTGTTTCTGTTTTCAATCTTTCTCCTCATCTCATATAACCCCCCCCCCTTTTTTTTTTTAGTGACTCTAGGCCAGGCACTCTCTCAGCTCAACCCATCTCACAGGGGTGTTGTTGAGAAAATAGGAAGGAGTATTATATATGTTCAC
>JANHFL010009529.1:63189-77932 GCA_032468155.1 Oxyrhabdium leporinum | reverse complement strand
TCAACCTGGAAATAAGGAGAATTTTTCTGACAGTGAGAGCAATCAACCAATGGAACAGCTTGCCTTCAGAAGTTGTGAGAGCTTCATCCCTGGAAGCTTTCAGGAAGAGACTGGATTGCCATCTGTCAGAAATGGTGTAGGGTCTCCTGCTTGGGTAGGGGTGGTGGACTAGATGACCTAAAAGGTCCTTTCCAACTCTGTTAATCTGTAAGTTTTCAGGGAGTTTAACATTCAGAGCCATACTATCTTATCCTGGCTCTCAATTATCCAGTTCAGAAGTTCAAAATTTATTAGGGTAAATCTCAAAATTATTATTATCATGGTAAATCAGACAATCAGCCAGATTTTTAGATTGGATTTTTATCTACCTAGCAAGTCCTTCGCAAGCAGCTGGCATAAGGAGATGTTGGTATTAGCCATTGGACCCCAGAATGACTTTGGTGCCTAAAGTTCAAAATTAAAAAATACAAAGAGAAAATTATTTGGACAATCATATGCTATAGACAAAAAAAGGCATAATAATGGGGGATCCACAAACACCCTTCTACAAGATAGTTTTGATTTTTATCAATTATACAGACAGGACTTTGGTGTTTATTTGTTGACATCTGTCAGAAGTTATTTGCCATTGCCTGATTCTTAGGGCTGAGAGAGTGTGACTGGCGAAGGTCATCCAATTAGCATTGTTTGTATGGCAAGACCCTAACTCACAATCTTATGATTTCTAGCTCAGTGCCTTTAACTAGTAACTGAATAACCATTTATTTACTTATTATGTGTATTGGAATACTCAACAAAGATTCCCAACAATTAACATCAAAAACATTAAAAAAATATAAAACTGATAAATATATAATAGAAACAATATCATAAAGCTTGGTGTTACTACATTATTTGCTCTGCATTGTTCAACTCCTCTTGTATGGTAGCTTATATAAGAAAATGTTCAAAATTTGTCAATAGCAATAGCTATAGCACTCAGACTTATATACTCAACTGCTGCTTCACAGTGCTTCACAGCCCTCTCTAAGTGGTTTACAGTGTCAGCATATTGCCCCCAACAATCTAGGAAGGATGGAAGGCTGAACCAACCTTGAGCCTGGTGAGATTCGAACTGCCAAATTGCAGGCATACGGCAATCAGCAGAAGTAGCCTGCAGTACTGCCCTCTAACCACTGCGCCACCGTGGCTCATGATGGGATACCTTGTAATAGTTTCCAAACTTTTCTTATGAAGGACCGTATGCTTCATTTCATTTAAAATGGTTTTTCAGATAAATTGCATTATATTTTCTTTGGTACTGATTGTTGGATCTTCTGTTCTACAGGTAGCTTTCTTTATAGTAGTCTGTAAGAGAGAAGATGTTCTGCCATTGCTGTTCAAGCCCAAATCATGTCAGTCTGTACTTTTCTATTTCATTCTTAGTTGTGGGTTGTTCACTAGTTCACAGTCTGACAGCATGCTGTAAAGCAGCTGATATTACATCCACTGTAGCTGCTCTATCATTTTTCAGTAGCTTTATTGCTTCCTCTCTTATAGGCTTGGCATGCAAGGCCTGATTTGCTGTTGATGGTCCCTATGGCTCTTTGTGGTTATATAGTTCTTGCAATAATTGTTCCCATCTTCAAATCTGTTCATTTAAACTGTACCATCTGTCTTATGCATATTATTGTTAGCTGATCTTCTACTTCAGTATCTACGGTGATAAAGATAACATGATACTTATGGTTTTGAATAGTTTATTCTGGTTCCAGGACCATGAGGTGTGTGAATGGGCAACATTTATGACTGAGATGCTGGTAACATTGTCTGCAAACCTGGTTTGATCGCTTTGGTCTGATAAGTCTAGTGACCAGTCTGAGACCCATATCTGTTTTCAGTATGACATATTCATATATACTGCAGAGATATTCTTGTCCACATCCAGATTCAGCCAATTTTGACCAGGGTTTTTTTTTTTCTGATTAAACATTTAGCAATTTTACATCTTAGACTTTACGCTGAATCTTTGCATAGATTAGCTAAGAATCAAAACCGCAGTTATACTTCACTCACTCTAATGGATAATAAGAAGAAATGTTAGATAGAATATAATCCAGGATTGATGCGTCCTTAGCATCTGAGCATGCCATATGAACAGATGCCTTCAAGAGTAGAACAGGATTTTTTATTTATTTTTACTAATAAGCCATAGGTTGCTCCAAGTTATAAAACTGATATCATTTCCTTTTATTTCATCGAGCCCAACTTTTTCAATTTTTCAGACATCCCAGCCTTCCTTTCTGTCTTCGCATTGGCAATGAAGTCACTCACTACTGTGACTTATTCCTACTTGGGCACACAGTTGAATGTTACCAAACATGTGAGGAATAATCAGCTTAATATTTAATTAATTTATGATAGAGTACCTTCCAAATGGCTGGATCTAAGTTCCCTAATTTGCCAGTCTAGCCATTGCTGAGAGTCCTGGGTGTTGTTCCTCAACGCCATTAGTTCTGTTCCATTCATTAAAGCTACTATAAATCCTCACTCTGAGAATAGCCTAAAGTGAACTAGATCAAATACATGAAAGCTGAGTTTTAAGAAGCTGAAAGGAAAACAAAGCTTAAAGGAAGCTTCCCTCTGAGCTTGACATGGGGATATGAGGCAGAAAACAGATTGCGATCTACTGGTAAATAACACTAGATGACTTACAATTACCAGTTTAAGGTTCATGAAATGTTAAATCATTCTTCCCAACTTTGATGGCTCTAGATATATACATTTCAGCTCTCAGAATTCTCAAGCTATGATAAACAATTGGCTCCACCCCACAGCTCCTATTTCCCCTCTGGCTTCAGTTAGTCAGTGGTTCTTTAGGTTCTATTAAAAGAAGAAGGAAGTCATATAAATATAAGGTCTGTTGGCATCTTTCCCTGAATATAATCAAGGATAAAAAAAAATAACAATGAGCAAAGCTCAGCATCACTAGTGATCTTGGTAAGAAAAGCTCAAGGAGGGAAGTCACACAGCTCTTTTGACCTGTATTTCCCCTCCATGTCTTCTACAACAGAAATGTAGCACAAGGGAGGCAGAGCTCATGTTGCAGCGATACGGTGGTGGCTTAGCGGGGCTCTGCTAAGCCAGCCGAAATTTCCCTGCCAGGAGACCCCCCCCCAGGGGATCAAAAGACACCCTGAAGAGGTGTTGAAGGAAGAGGCAACACTCCATGGATCATGAGGAGAAAAGCAACCCCTTGCAGGTCCAGAGGAAGCCCTCAAACCATCAGGGAAGATGATGGCCATTATGGCCAGATCGAGCTGGGACAGCTCAACCAAAGAGGAGCTGGTGGAAGACTGAGTAGCAGCGTAAGTGATCTAGGAAAGAATCAATCTAATCTCTGGGTGGAACTTTTCTCTAAAATAAATCTCCTTTTTGTGAGTGAGACTCAAGAGGGGGAGGCAGGGAGCCTTTTTTTTAACCTCTCAAAACTTAGAAATGTAGCACAAGGACATGATTTAGAACAGGGGTGTCAAACTCATGGCACATGTTGTCATCACGTGATGTATCACGACTTTTCCCCTCTTTGCTAAATCGTGGGTGGGCGTAGCCAGTGCATGGCCCAACCCATGGGCCACAAGTTTGATACCCCTGACTTAGAATGATTGTTCCTTTTCAGCCTGAATGCAGATAAATGAAAACTCTAGATGGTAACCAACTATTGTCCATACAGGAAAACAGAGCTACTTCTATGCAACAGAGCTACTCTTGTTTGAGGACAAAATATCTATTAGAACTATGGGATACAGAAGCTTAATTCATCACATCATACAATGTCACATTGTGGCATCATATTGTCGTCATGTGACTTTTCATGACTTTTTCCCCCCTTCGCAGAGCTGGGGTGGGCATGGCCTGTGCATGATGCTTCTGGCCCATGGGCTGCCAGTTTGACACCCCATACCCTATACCATTTCTGACAGATGGCAGTCCAGTCTCTTCTTGAAAGCCTTCAGTGATGAAGCTCCCACAACTTCTGAAAGCTAGCTGTTCCATTGGTTGATTGCCCTCATTCAGAAAATGGATGATTGCCCACTGTCAGAAAATGGTATAGGATATAATTCTTATTTCCAGATTGAATCTCTCCTTGTTCAGTTTCCATCTATTATTCCTTCTCTGGCCTTCAGGTGCTTTGGAAAACAGGTTGGCCCCCTCCTCTCTGTGGCAGCTCCTCAAATATTGGAACACTGCTATCATGTCTCCCCCGGTCCTTCTCTTCGCTAGACTAGCCAAGCCCAGTTCCTGTAACTGCTTTTCGTATGTTTTAGCCTCCAGTCCTCTAGTCATCATGAAGGGGTGAATGAGCTGAAGAGTTTGGGGGCTTCCACTCTACAAGGGTTTAAGATCTCTAACAGATCTTAAGATCTGAACTCAGAGAACTTTGGATGATGATATATAGTGCATTAGCTTTAGGGGTTATCCAGATCTGGCACTCAGGGCTTGCTTGAAAGGCATTCATAGAAACTATTTGAATTGTATATAGCACCCACCTTCCTTTACACTACAATTGAAAGCACTACAGGGGATAGAAGCTGTGTAAAAATATAGAATTTTCCCCCATTCTCCAAGAGACGAGGATTAGAAGTAATATAATATATACAGAAACTTGTCATAATATAATTCTCTGCTCTAAAAGCTTAAGGGAGGATGGGCTGTGTATATCATTAATCTATTTAAGGACAGCTTTGTAGTTTGCAATTTTGTTTACTTGTGTCGGGAGCATCACAATGAAAATAAGGAACACTTTATGACATAAAATTTTAAATACAAGATTGAAATATGTACAAGTTAAGCAGATCTTGCCCAGAAACTATCAGCATTAATTACATTCTGTCGCATTGCCACGCGGTCCTCAACTGTACACTGATCAGGACACAAGAGGCAGGTATGCATATATGTTGTTGTCTGCGTGTCACCACAATTGCAAAGGGCAGAAGCCACTGGATGGCTCCATTTGTTCAGCGTGTCTCTGGATCTTGTACCCATGTGCAATCTAGTCAATGATTTCCATACTTCCCAGTTTTCACCCGACCCAGATACTAGCTCCTCCACTGGTTCCATTCAGTGTAGGCTCTTTGTTGCTTTCCATAGGTCCGCTCTAGTAATTTGCAATCCTTTAGGATTTTCCTATCATAAATTGGGGCAGCATATAAATCCAGAAAAGCAAAATCAATGAATTTACATTGTCTTTCCCCCCCCCCTTCTTCTTTTTTTTTGAGGGGGGAGGTGGCAGATATTTTGATTAATCACTAAAGAAGGTTTATAAACAAACATAAAAAGCAAACAAGAAGAAAGAATAAAAAGTAAAATACGGAGCAATAAATTTACACACTTCCCTAACAGGCCCAAGGGCTTAACTACTTTAGTTAAGTAGTTAGCATTTTAGGTGTTTGACATCAGCCATAAAGGTTTGTGAGTAGAATGACTCTGACTCTTCATTCAGAGGTTTCAGAGCCAAGGTGAGATTTTCACTCTGAGCCCTTTGGCTCATTGCTAAGCTATGGCATTTGGAGTGTTTTGAAGGTAGGCGTCTAAAGACATTCCCAAATATTAACTGAGTGGGAGATCCCAGACAGAAAGTGCCCCGTAGTCTTTAAATTACAGTAATCTCGTGAAGAGGTTCTGTATGATTATTTGTAAAATGAGACAGTAGCTCATGAGAACATAAATTATAATGGCTTGTTTTCTTCACATAGTGTTGGACAGTACATTTTCCCTTGCCCCTTCCTGCAAACATATTAATACATAAATAGCTTAGATTCTCACTAAATTTGGCAAAAGGGAGAGAGGGAGAGAGAGAGAGAAAGAAAGAGAGGGGGGGAAGGAGGAAGGGAGGGAGAGAGAGAGACAGAGAGGGACTGAGGCAGAGACAGAGAGATGGAAAGGCAGAGAGAGAGGGGGGGAAGAGAGGGAGAGGGGGAGCAAGAAAGAGAGAGAGAAAGAGATTTATACATGTTCAACTGCAGCTCTGGGGCAAAGTGTTTTGCACAGATTTAATAAGAGAGTCAACATAGTGTAATTGGTAGAGAACAGGAATTGGAGAATTCTGAGTTCAAAAATCCTTCCCTAACTTAAAGCTGGGGGGGGGGGGGCAGGGAATGCATGACTTTCATCAAACCACAATCACATAGGTGTAAAAAAGAACAGATCAGGTAATAAACTTATTTTTGCTTAACACTTCAGACTACCAGTCAAAACTGTTGTGATTATTTCTCTGTACAAAAAAAATAAGTAAATCCAAAAACACATTTCTGGAAAGACTGAGTTGTGACCCACTTGTACAACACTTTTTTTCCATACTGCAAGTCTTCATGTGGTATAACCAGAGAGTTTCTGGAAGGATTAAAAAAAACACCAATGTTTCTTAAGAGCCTGGAGAACAACTATCATTCATTGTGGACAATACTGGGGTATGTTGACTGCAAATTAGACAGACTCTATGTGCAAGTACAGAGAATCATTATTTCCATCACAATAGCAGAAAATCATCATCATCATCACTGTTGTCATCATTCAATACTATTATTTATTTTATTTTTATTTATTTCATTTGTATCCCGCCTTTACTATTTTTGCTAAAAACTCAAAGTGGCAAACACATCCAACATACTTTCCTCCTTCTATTCCCCCCCCCACACACAACAACAACTCTGTGAGGTTGGTTAGGCTGAGAGAGAGAATGACTGGTCCAAGATCATCCAGCTGGCCCTCATGGTTAAGGTAGGACTTGAACCAGCAGTTTCCTTAACCACTAGACTAAACTGGCTTTCTTTATTAGTTTCTATTTCTCTTTGAATTGCCTTGGTTTATCCCATATTCATCATTATATGTGAGTATTAAAGATGGCTTGTTATTGAAAAATAAATGAAGATAATCCACATAGACCAGGAAACCTGAAATATTTGGAGTTACATTGTGTCCTTCTTTAGAGGAGACAATATTTTATAAGAAGGCATTTTTTTTTATTTAAAGGGATGCCGGGTGCATGTGTGGTTTAATAAGGAAGAACCATGTTTAAAAGTCTTTTCTAAACCAGGATTTGCTCATCAGCCTTGGCATCTGATCAACAGAGTGACCAGGTATAAAACTTTTTCTGTTTGTTATCATCATCGCTATTGTGAGAATACACTGTATTTCTACCCAGATACTAGGAAATCTTCCACGTTTACATGTATATATGAAAATCACTGCTTTGTTTTTCTTTCTGTTTGTCATATTTTGACAGCTCCCATCTCTCATAGAGTGGCCAGGTAGTGTACAAACAGATATAAAAGCATAAAATGTATATATAAATATTATAAAAAAAAACAGTTAAAAACAAGGATAAAAAATTTAAAATTAAAAAGCTGATAGATGTTCATGACATGAATTTAAGCTAGACATCATATCTCAATCCAGCCTATCCTGCTGAGAAAAAAATATTGGAGGAGATATATAGATTGCCTTGAATTCCTGAAAGAAAAGTAGGATATAAAACTTACAAATGAATGCATACATAAATATTTTACAGATAGTGGCTGAGAGGCTTCGACTTGCTCAAAGCTAGAAGTAAATGACTGAGACAAAGATTTCAATGAAGTGCAAATACTGCTAGTTTATATCAAAATATGTCAAAACTGATATTTGTGATGCCTATGAAAAAGGGATTTAAGAAAATGTGAACAATTTTATACTTTAAAATTGGCGTTTTGCTGCATACTAAAATGACACAGAATGTTGCCTAACTGTCAAATGCAAGACTTGAAAGTGTGACTACAGCATTTGCTTGCAATTTTTAGATAAAGTAATGCTAAAGCATTTCTCAAAGGAATGGATTAAATGTTCATTATGTAAATGCATTTCCCCATCAATCTATCCTTTGTTCATTTAGATAAAGTGGTATGCCAATTCTATGTCAAACAAGTGCTGATTACAAATAAATAATTCAGCACTGTCTCCAACTAGGAAAAAGAGCAACAAATTGGAATAGAATGTCAATAAATTTACACGGCTAAATTTCAATCAACTTTCTTTGATTGGATAATTATGTTCCCAGGTTGCCAAGAGGGTTAGGGGACAAGGAGAATTTCAGCTGACAAAGATTGCCATTCAGAAATGGTGTTTGCTAAAGAGGAAGACAGTAGAACAAACCAAGGTAATAAAATACCATCTCAGAACTTAAAAATATGTTTTCATCCTTTTTACAATAATCAATGTCCAGATATTAAGTTAGTAAATTTTTCACTACCCCTGTAAGCTTCTGCATTAAGCAACTGTAAATGAATGAAGAAGCAGCCACTAGTCCACTTGGCTATTAACAGAATAACAGAGTTGGAAGGCACCTTGGAGATATTCTAATCCAACCTCCTGCACAAGCAGAAGATCTTGTACTATTCCAGACAAATGGCTGTCCAATCTCTTCTTTAAAACCTCCAGTTATGGAGCACCCACAACTTCTGAAGGGAAGCCATTCCACTAGTTAATTGTTCTCATCGTTGGGAAATTTCTCCTTAGTTCTAAGTTGCTTCTCTCCTTGATTAGTTTCCATCCATTGCTTCCTGTCTTGCCTTCTGATGCTTTGGAAAATACATTGACCCATCTTCTTTGTGGTGGCTCCTCAAATATTGGAACACTGCTATCATGTCACCCCAATCCTTCTTTTCATTTGACTAGACATACCCAATTCCTGCTACCCTTCTTCATATATTTTAACCTCCTGCCCTGTTATCATCTTTGTTGTTCTTCTCTGCACTTTTTCCAGAGTCTCAATATCTTTTTAATATTATGATAATCAAAACTGGATGCAATATTCCAAGTGTGATCTTACCAATGCATTATAAAGCAGTACTAACACTACCGTGATCTTGATTCTACCCTCTGTTAATGTAACCTAGGATTGCATTGGCTTTTTTGATTGTTGCAGGACACTGGTGGATCATATTTAAGTGATTGTGCACTAGTGTAGGACTCTAAGATCTCTGTTACAGTTACTGCTGTTGAGCCAAGTTCCACATATGCTATAGCTGTACATTTAGGTTTTTTTTTCTTTCCTAAGTGTAAAATTTAACTTTTCTCACCACTGAATTTCATTTTGTTAGATAAGGCCCAGTGTTCAAGATCCTTATGGATCTTGAGCCTATCTTTAGGGTGTTGGCTATTCCTGTCAGCTCCATGTCATCTGCAAATTTGATGAGTTCCCCTTTTATTTTCTTGTCTAAGTCATTTATGAAGATGTTGAAGAATACTGGCCTAAGACAGAATCTTGGGGTACCCTACTGCTTACTTCTCTCCATGTAGATGTAGTTCATTATTACTACATGTTGAGTGTGGTTTGTAAGTCAGTTATAAAACCATCTGGTGGTGGTGCTGTCTATTGGACATGTTTCTAACTTACTAAGAAATAGGTTGTGGTCTATGTTGTCACATGTGGTGAAATCAAAGTATACTATGCCCACAGCATTTCACTGGTCCACTAATTTAGTCATTTTGTCAAAGAATGAAATAAAATTTGTTTGTCATGACCCATTTTTGACAAACCTATTTTGGCTTCTGGTTATAGCTTTGCTTGCTTTCAGATGTTCACAGATCTGTTGCTTGATTATGTTTTCCAGGATCTTCCCAGATATTAATGTCAGGCTGATTGGTCTATAGTTTCCTGAATCCATTTCCCCCTTTTTGAAGATGGGAACCACATCAGGTCTTTTCTAGTCCCCTAGTAGTTCCACAGTGCTCCAGGATCTTTGAAAGATATGGTTCAAAGGTTGTAAGATCACTTCTGTCATCTCCTTCAAAAATCTGGGATGTAATCAATCTGGTCCTGTCAATCTTAACTTATCTAAGGTGGACAGGTTTTCTCTAATCATTTTCTTTCCTATTTTAATTTCTATTCCTACTTTGTCTCTTATTGTTCTATTTTGTAGATTGGGCTATTTGGGGGGTGGGGGGGTGAAGACAGATGTAAAGAAGTAATTAAGCAGCTCTGCTTTCTCCCTGCTACCTGTCACTTTCTTGCCATTTTCTCCCATTAATGGATTGATTGCTTTCTTGACTTTTTTTTTTTTTTTTTACATGTTGAAAGAAATTCTTTTTATTATTTTTGACATTTGCTGCACGTCTTATTTAATTCTGAGCCTTAACTTTTCTCACTTCATCTTTGGAGATTCAAGTTATATGTTAGCATTCTGCTTTAATTATGTGTCTCTCTTTCCATTTCTTATACTTATCCTTTTTGTCTTTTAGCTTACTAGAGAATTCTTTATGCAACCATGCTGGTTTCTTCTTAGATTTCTTATTTTTCTGTTTCAGTGGTATTGTGGTGGACTGGGCTTTTATACTCACATTTTTCAGAGTTTCACAAGCTTCTTGAGTTGTTTTCCCCTTTAAGATTTTCAACCGTGGAATCCTTCCCAAGCTCTCTTTAACTTGCTGGAAATCGGTTTTTTTAGAGTCTAAGACACTAATTTGATTGTGTTCTATTGCTTGTGTCTGCATATATTGAATCCAACATGACATGGTCACTGTCCCCCAAGATGGCCTCTTTCAAACCTGTGGTCCTCTCTGTCCAGAATGTGGACTTTGCTGTCTTCAAAAGAGTGACATTTGTCTTTCAAACATAGATAGATGGCCAAATCTTGTCCTGATGAGTTTGCTCTCCTATGCTCTGACATGCATTTGTGAAGTGGTTGTTTTGTTTCTTCAATGTACAGATCTGTACATGTCTCACTGCATTGTACTACATATATAACATTGCTCAGTTTGCATCTGGGTATTTCAGTCTTGGGGTGGACACAACATGCATGCATGCTCTAATTTCTTCCTCTGTCTTTTAGATGACAAATTTGTCATCTAGGCTTGTAAGGAACCTGTTTGATCTCCCATTTGATGCAGAGTTTGTTTCCCAGTTGATGTCAGAGTAGTTAAAGTTGTCTATTGCTACTGTAGTATGTTTCCCTCATACATTAGTTAACTGATCAGCAAAAAATTCATCTATTACTTCTGTTTGGTTGTGTGGCCTGTGGTGTATATCAATGTCAATGTCATTCTTTTTTTTCCTTTTATATTAACTCACATGTATTCAAGGAGGCTTTCATCCTTAGTTTTATGCATTTATGTAGAGGTGTAATGATTTTCTTACATATAATGCAATACCACCTCCTCTTTTGTTACAGTTTATATCCTTCCAGCAGTACATTCCAGTAG
This sequence comes from Oxyrhabdium leporinum, assembly GCA_032468155.1. Classification (NCBI taxonomy): domain Eukaryota; kingdom Metazoa; phylum Chordata; class Lepidosauria; order Squamata; family Cyclocoridae; genus Oxyrhabdium; species Oxyrhabdium leporinum. The sequence goes on along the minus strand of JANHFL010009529.1, from coordinate 66,715 downwards.
TGTGTTTCATCCCACCAGGTTTTGGCAACGGCAACTATATCATACCTGTTCTCATATACTAATACTTCACACTGTTTGTTCCTCAAACTTTGTGCATTAGTGTATAGGCATCTGTGTCTTTATGGCTGAACCTAGGTATGGGTCCTATCTCTCCTGTTTTATATCTGAGTTTTTCTTCCTTCCCATAAGTCTTTACCTCCTTGTTTGATTCATTGTCTTGGGGTTTATGCTTGGAATCAGACCCTAAAGTCTTTTTCCTTTGGTTGGAGTTTCTCATTTTGTAGGTTGAGTCTCAGAGTAGCTAGAGTTGCCTCTAGATCTTTTTTTTCCTGAAGTAATTAATTTAGTTTACATTTGGGACAGGTGTAATTTGGATCTGAGAACATACATGGAACATATTTTGCAAATCACAACAGCACCAGTCTCTTTTTCCATGACCATGTTTGTTTTTCTAACTAGTTTATATAAACATTAAAAATTTCATTTTTTTTCAAAAATGTAAAAGATTTTTCCAAAAATTAAAACAAAAACAAAAAATTAAAAATTCTAAATCATTTTAAAATGTCAGAATAAAAAGTATTTAAACATTTAAAGATTTTTTTTCAAAATTTTAAAAGTTCTAGAAGTTATCTAAAAATAAAAAAAATCAAATGTCAAAATTTCCAAAAAATTAGAAGAATTGTTTTTATTTTAAACAAAAAAACCCTAAAAAATGATAATAAAACTATTAGAAATATTTATCCATTTGGTGTGAAGATACCAAATGATTCAGTATCATTCCTTAGTGCAGAGACCATTGTGTGCTGAGATAATTTGTATACTATTGTGCCAAATAAATCAGCCACAACAAGAGCAAGGTAATAGGAATACAGGCGTTGAAGGACAGGCATGTGTCTACGAGCTCTGCTTTTCACTATCTGATATAATTTTCTGTCTTCTGATGTGATGATAGACATTGTTCTATCATTGCTCCAATCAACTTTTGAAAATGAAAGCAGTAAAAGCATAAACATTATTTGTTTATCAATAATGCATCAAACAACAGAACAGTTTGATCAACACTGGCATTGAACTGAGCACATTCACCATTTTTTTCCTTATCATTGTGCATTTGAAGTCCTCCAAAGAGCTGAAAATAAGGAATGACAAGCCATGTTATTCAAATTCTTCGTATATTTAGGCAATAGCCTTTATTGCAGCTACACCTTCATGCCAGCAAATGTATCCTCTGCTAAAGGTTGGTGTACTAAGATGAGATAAGAATGAAAGAGGCCTAATCTGATATACAGTGCTATCTTTCGTTGCATCAAAACAAATCATTGGTGGGTGTATCTTGATTTTAAATAGTTTTATTACAATTTTTCTACAATTTGTTAGTAGCTTTACTGAAGGAGGAAATGTACAGGTGCAAAGAAGATAATCCCATCACCTTACAGGAACAAGTTTAAAATGTTCAAAGAAATAGAAGAGAGGAGAGTCTAAGATCCTTCCTTCCAAAACTGTCCAGCCCTAATCAAAACTACAGATGGTCTGGGGAAAAAAGAAAAGAAAAATCCATTTGTAAATCTTCCTTATTACACCTAATTTGGCTTTCCTGTTGTTGTGAAACCTACAAGAAAAGTGACGGCAAGTTCAAATTTCATTTTCAGCCTTCACAGCCCAAGTAGAAATTCCTCAATATTTATCATGTTGTTAATGCTGTCATAAAAATATTATTAGAGTTGCCTTTAAAAGAAAATATCTAAATGCTTAGACATACTGTACAAGGATCAGTGGATAGAAAAGATGTTTTTTTCCTGAGACCCTAGAAAACCTCCACTAATTAGGAAGTTTCTGGGCCATGTGATAAAATTTCTGCCTTTCTGCTACTTCTGTTTATTCAGTGCAAATTGTTTCCATTTAAGTATCTTAGTATCACAGGATTTCTATAAGTGCCTTAGGATCACAAGCTTCATTGTTATGATCTCATAAACAAAGGGATCACCGAAAGTTTTCCTCTGAGGCTCAAAACCATTTAGAGAACTCTTCTTCTCTGATCCTTCCACATTTAATTTCCAAACAGTAAGCAAGCTAATTATGTTTCACCTGTAGCCTAATTGGTTCTTTCTTAATCTAGCTGTATGTTCATATTTCCTGCAGGAAATAGGGTCAATCCATATTAGACTGAGATGATGGGGCGGCACCTTTTGCTGTGTTAAAGCTACTCATTATAGACAGTTATCAGAAAAAAAGTAGAATTTTGATTGGCCTGAATTACATTCAGTTGTGCCACTAATATGACTTAAATGGATCAAAGCATTGCATACCACAAACAACAAAAGTTGTTTAAAAAAATAGCACTCAGTTTTGGTTTGTTTTTACTAATTCTTTCATATATAGGAAAAATGTTTAGATTAATTGCTGAATTAAAATTCTCAGCTTCCTCAGTGACCATGAGTGATATTTCATTCTTGAAATAATTCTTAGTTCTTCAGTGATTGCAGTATATTAAAAAGAAGAAGGAAACAGGTGTCACAAACATCTTTTCCACCACTATTCTAGCAATAATGGAGAAACATTTTGAATGCTTTAAATATAACATATAAGCCCCAAAATATGTAACTTGACCTCTTGACCTGTCGGTGAACTTGTTGAAATCCACAGATAAAGTATAATAAATTAATCCTCTTGGGAAAACACAGATAATTTCTCTTCTTTAACTTTGAAGTATAAATGGAAATCCAACACCAGAAATTTATTTATTAAAGTAAATACTCTACTGGAAGAAAGTAGTTTTCCCGCAAACTCACGTACATAGGCAATTGTTCCTCGTCACAATCCAAGCAGATGACAATTGTCCTGAACTCTAAAGTCCGTAGAAATAAAATGTGCATCAAAATAGTAACAGATAAATCACTGTTATTTTTCCCACCACTTCTTTTCAAAGTACCAATCAGAAAACTAAAATGTTGAAGTCAGAGATTCAGCCAGGTCTGACGTTTTCTTCCAGCAGAGCCCTAGACTTTCCACATGTCTTTTCTTATTCATAGGATCAGTGATTCCTTCTATAAAGTCACTTCCCACTATTGCTTATGTCTTTTTGTCTCTCTCATGATTGTTCCTTTATTTTACTGATGATTTATGCTGTTGCTTTCCTCAATTTTCTTTAGTTCCATTTTCTTACTAGCATGATCTCTCTCCTTCTGGAAGTCCTTCTCATATGCCATTTCTCTTCCTCTTCCCATTGCTGGCATAATCTTCTACCTCTTTCCTACTTGCAACTGAGTGTTCCAGCCACACACCTCAAGAATATGCAGGTGGGGAAAAGATGCCATGTCCATTTACAACATGTGTGTCCTTTCCTGTAAAAAGTACATTATAATGCTCTTTTCCCATAATTCTATTTTTTAAATAAAGTGAGGCAAGTATCAGCATGGGAAGGGAAGGGAAGGGAAGGGAAGGAAGGAAGGAAGAAAGAAATAAAGAAAGAAAGAAAGAAAGAAAGAAAGAAAGAAAGAAAGAAAGAAAGAAAGAAAGAAAGAAAGAA
>JANHFL010009527.1:11379-24827 GCA_032468155.1 Oxyrhabdium leporinum | reverse complement strand
ACGACAAAAATCAAAACAACGTTTTATTTATTTTAAATAATTGAATTGTCTCGCAGCGAGCGGGCCGTGGCAAGGTGACTGTGGTAAGGTGGCCACGGTGAGTTGTCCCATTCCAGGGTGGCCACAGCCATTGGAGGTTTGAATCTGGTTGTAAGGAGCTTTCTGTGTGTGGGTGTGTGTGGGTGTGTGTGTGTCTTTGGCGCTTCAAATGGTCACTGAACAACCGATTGTAACTCAAGGATTTCCTGTACTAGTTTTCTGAACTGGGATGTTTTTTTCTCTTCTGCAGGACTCGCGAACAGGCCCGAGCGGAAGATGACCTCCAGCAGATCACTGTGGAGCTCAAGCCGAAGTGTGATATCGAGATTGTGGTGCCCGACGTGGCTGCCGCAGGGTTAGAGCGTATTTCCGTTACGGATCAGGCGTTTTCAGCCCTCCATGCCTTCATGCTCCTATTTAATGCACGCAATCTCCAAACATTATTCAGGGAGGCATCTTTCTATTGTAGATGGGAAACCAGCTCTGAATTCTCCTCACTTATTTCAAGAAATAACCCCCCCGAATTGCGAGCTATTTTCCCTCAGGGAAAAAAGGGCAGAGGAAACACGTAGAATGCAAACAGTTGATTTAAAAGCCACTTTTGTGATTTAATTTAAAAATAACATTCCTTCCTATATATATATATATATATATAATACAAGGATGATGAGATACAGGTAGTCCTCGATTTACAGCAGTTTGTTTAGCGACCACTCAACATTACAGCAGCACTGAAAAAAAGTGACTTATGCTTATTTTTCACACTTGGAACGACTGCAGTATCCCCGTGGTCACGTGGTCAAAAGTCAGTCGCTTGGCGAATGACTCGTGTTTATAATGGTTGCACAGGTCCTGGGGTCAGGTGATCGCTGTTCACAACTTTTTGGCAAGCAACATCAGTGGGAAGCCAGGTTCACTTAACAACCATGTTACTAGATTAACAACTCCCAACGATTCATTTAACAACCGTGGCAAAGAAAAGTCGTTCCGTGGGGCAAAACTCAGTGTCTCACGTAGCAATGGAAATTTTGGGCTCAGTTGGGTCGTAAATCGAGGTCTACCTGTACTTCTTTCAATGCTGTATCCACTTCACATAGAAACCAAGTCTGGATGGAGGATGGCCTTACTTAACATCTGCTGTGAGCCGACTTGCCAAAAATTGGATGATAAACTGTCTTGGGCTCTTAAAACAACATATAATTCAATTTGACACTCACACACCCAGTTCATACAGGCGTGTTTCACCCTTCTGCTCAGCTGCCATTCAGTTTGTTTAGCTTTGGCTTAGTACATTGTGTGAGCTCAGCTGTTGCACTTGTAAATCACAACGGCTGGCTGGACGCACTTAAGGATTCAGTCCGTTGCGGTCCCTTCAGCAAAATATAGTTAATCAAACCAGAACATTGTGTAGTGCGTTGATTCCATCTCCTTTTCAAAGGGATGATCAGTCAGTAGCTCTCAGTTCCCTGAAGGTTCAAGCACAAAGTAGAAATGTTACACATATTTATTGATGAATTCAAATTGTAGGGCCACCCACCTCAACAAGGTCCCTGGGTGGCAAGCAAAATTAAAGTAAAAACGATGGCAGTAATACAACATTTAAAATGCATAAGAGAGCCGGGTTGGTCTAGTGGCTAAGGCACCAGGCTAGAAGCCAGGAGATAGTGAGTTCTAGTCCCTCCTTAGGTATGAAAGACAACTAGGTGACTTTGGGCCGATCAGCAGGAGACTGTGAGTTCTAGTGCTGCCTTGGGCATGAAAGCCAGCGAGGTGACTTTGGGCCAATTACTTTCTTTCAGCCTAACCCACCTTGCGGGATCGTTGTTATAGGAAAGATAGGAGGAAGAAGGAGTATTAGTTATGTTTGCCACCTTGAGTAGTTTATAATAATAAAGGCTGTATATGCTAAATAAATAAGCAGAATATCCCATCATCACTAGTACAACCCAAAAAACCCCTGGTGTCTGCACACACGCTTGAAGCCACAAGGCCAGAGCCAGTTCTTTATGGGCTTTGCAAAAGTCCAACAGGATTGGGCTCATCCTGATCTCCAGAGGGAGAATGTTCCATAGGGACATAGGGTGCGATGATAGGAAAGAGTGTATTACTTGGACACGCTGACAGCGTGTCTGTAAGTCTCCATCAACCCGCGTTCCCCAGTCAATGGGAACCAAAGCATGTCCATCTTGCCTGACCAGATTGGATGGATAGAAAAAACAGTCCCTCAAGGGGAAACGTAGTCCCAAGCCACGAAGGCCTTTCAAAATGACAGTGAGCAGGTTGAATTGCACCCAGAAGCACACTGGCAGCCTCTGTAGCTCCCTGAGTAGTGGCGTTGCACGGGTCAGATGACCAGCGCCATTAACAACCCCTTCTACCAGTTGAAGCTTCCGGATGCTCTTCAAGGGCTGCCCCCTGTAGAGCGCATTGCAGTAGTCCAATCGTAGTGTTGCTGTTCGGCCAGCGATCAAGAGTGTCAGCCTTCCAAGTAATACACCCATAGCGAACAAAACTCAGAGACGGGTGAATTCCTCAAATAATAGTTTTAGTGGATATATGATATTGGCACAGTTCTGGTGAAAACTGACTCTGAAGGTTCCCGCAGTTTTCACCTGATTAAAAGTAAAAAGTTTTTTCCCTTTCCCCAAACCATCAGTCACATGGTCCAATTGAGGTGCCGTCCGGTTGCCAGGTAACATCACTCCTCCTCCTCTGACCAGTTGTGAGAATGTCCTTGGTTCCCAAGAGAAAGTATTTTGTTTTGGCTACAAAAAACCCAGCTATCTCTATTCCCCCCCTCCCTGACCCTCAGCTCCAGTGCTGCCTCACTGAAGCCTCACAATGGCTTCAGGGTTGACACAGAGCCAGTTCAGACAAGTGGTCGTGGCTTCTTCCCCGCTTGGAGGTGGGATCTGGTCATGCTTTTTTGAGAGTTGTCTGAAGATACTGAGCGGGAGTGCCGAGTACGAAGTCTGAACCGCCATGGCCTCCATCCTCACCCATCTGTCTTCTTTGCAGAGAGGCAGCGTCCTTAGCGTGTGCCACCATGTTATCAGCGGCGGCGGAGGTCGAGACGGCAAGCCAGGCCTCTGAGCCTGCCAGCCAAGCTTCGGATGAAGAGGAGCTCCCGATCCCGGATATCTATTTTGTAAGCCCCCCCTTTTTTTTGTCTTTGCGCACAAAGCTGCGGTTGGTTTGGCTCTTCTCTCCTTCCGTCCGCTGCTTTTCAATTTCACTTGCTCCACCCTTCCCTTCCGAAGACTTTAAACAAACCAACACACCTGCAGCAAGGTATTGTCTTGTCTTGTCACCCTGATGCACATTTAGCCCTTTGCATTCACGCTCTTTTTTCTGCCAGGTTGCCAGAGAAACCAACGGGAAAAGTCTCTTGCCAGAAAAATCTCAAGATTCCCTTGAAATTGGTAGAAATGTGTCCCGCTGGGCTTCTCCAGGGCTTCCAGGTGCATTTGTGAATGGTCTCCTTTCCTTTCCCTGCAGGCAGAAACATGTTCAGAGGAGGAAATTTAAGGAGGCAGAGTAGGGAGTAAGTGAACCAAGGAGTGTGTGTGTGTGTGTGGTGTGTGCAACCCTGCTGTGCTAGATTCTGTGTGTGAAACCTCAAAATTGTGTCAAGACGCTCTCCCATTTTTCCCAGAATCCAGTGTTTCAACCTTGTTAAGTCTCCTTTCAAGTCAAGCGTGAGTCTCTTGGCTAAAAGGAAATGTGGTGGATTTCAGCAAGAATGTTTTTGGGGTTTTTTTTTACACAAACTCGTCCTAACCTTTGATTGAAGCCGGTGTACAAGTAGTCCTCAACTTACGACCACAATTGAGCCTAACATTTCTGCTGCTAAGCAAGACAGTTGTTTAGTGAATTCCGCTCCATTTTATGAGCTGTTTTGCCAGGGTTGTTAAGCAAATCACTGCAGTTGTTAAGTGAATCGTGCAGTCCTTAACCGAATCGGGCTTCCCCCAGCCGAGAAGGTTACAAATGGTGATCACATGACCCCGGGATAGGGTAATTGTCATAAATACATGTCAGTTTCCAAGTGCCCAAATTTTGGTTACACGACCATGGGGATGCTGCGATGGTCATGTGAAAACCGGCCATAAGTCACTGTTTTCAGTGCTGTTGTAACTTTGAACAGTCCCTAAATGAATGGTTGTAAGTCAAGGACTACCTATACCCCCAAAACATAGCTGTGTCCAGCTGCTTGAAGACAACTTGCAGGGAGGAGTCCATCTATTCCCCAACTAGTAATCAAATTGCTCTTTTTAACAGAATATTCTTCTAATGTCTTTCTGCAGCCTCTCCTCCATAAACCTCTTTCCTGCACCCTGGACCAGCAAACAGCAGGTCATTTTTTTGCCTTCTAAATATCAGTGTTTCTAAACCTGGACAGCTTTAACTTATGTGGACCTCAACTCCCAGAATTCCTCAGCCAGCATGGGGAGTGCTGGGAGTTGAAGTCCACAGGAGTTAAAGCTCTCAAGCTTGAGAAACATTGTCCTGTATAATATCCCCTTAAAGGTTTGCAGAGTGAAGTTGCCTCTTTTCCCCAGAGGGGTTGGCAGACAATTCGGGCATAAATCTGGATGACCACTAGAGGGTCGCATAGAGAAGCAGAAACATCTTTGCTGCCATCTGCTGGCGTTTTGGCTTTCTGCAGCCTGTCCTAAACATTCCTGTAGAAATGCTCTTTCTGTGATTTGATTTATTCAAAAAAAAAGTATATGACTGCCCAACTCACTCACAGCGACTCTGAGTAGCTTACAGAAGTAAGTCCCAATACGAAATCCAATAAACCCTCCCCCCCCACCAGGCAACAACAATAAACAAACCACTTGATGGATTTGGTATCACCCTTGGTTCTCCAAGCCCTCTGGCAAAATGTCTTCAGGGCCTTTTGAAAGAGTATCAAGTGGGAGCCAATCTTACCTCCGCAGGGATGATGTTCCGCAGAGGGAGAGTCACCACAGAGAAAGCCGCCTTGGTCTCACTAGATCAGGAAAGGGCAACTATGCCCCCCCTTACGATCTATGGACTTCAACTCCCAGAATTCCTGGCCCCATTATGGTTAAAGCCGTTGTAAGTGGGCCAGAGGGCAGCACCCACTGACCATCTTCCTTAAACAGACCCTCACCCTTTGGCTTTAATTCTGGGTAAAGGGTTTGCCCTAACCCTGCCACTTCCCACTTCACTTCCTCCCTTTTTTGTCACTTCTGCACTTCTCCCACCAGCTTGCAGGAAGAATTGTCTTGTGAATGATGGCTTGGGTTGCGTTTCAAGTGCATGTGAATTGGAAATGCATGTGAAGGAGCTTTGCATTTGACTTTCTTTGAGGTGTGCTAGTTCTCCTCTCGTTCTCTCTTCCCAGATCTGACTGAGTGTTTTGGTTTCTTACATGCAGAGTTTCCCATATGTGCTTTAAAAGACAAAATCTGTAAGCAAATGTAAACAAGGCTGATTGAACCCAAAGGTAGACACAATGCCACTTAAGTACCTTAATCTTATGTGTTACGTTTGCATTACCGACTCTGTTAATCCTGAGAAGACAAGCCCCTGTCCGAAATGATTATTATCACTGAATGCCTTACATCAGGGGTATCAAACTCGCGTCGGTAAACGGCGGCGTCACGTGATAAATCGGGACTTTTTCCCCCCTTCGCTAAACCGGGCGGGGCAGCATGTGATGCATCCGGCCTGCGAGCCGCGAGTTTGACAGCTCTGCTTTACATGTAATCCTCGACTTACAACTATTCATTTAGTGACTGTTCAAAGTTATAACAGCACTGAAAAAAGGGACTTCATGACCAGTCCTGGCATTTAATGACCATCATAGCATCCCCACGTGATCAATAATTTGGGTGCTTGGCAACCGGCATGTATTTATGATGGTTGCAACATCCTGGAGTCATGTGATCACCATTCATGACTTAACGACCACGTGATTCACTTAACAACCGTGGCAAAACAGATTGTAAAATTGGGCACAACTCTCTGAACAACTTGCTTAAGCAACCGAAAATTTGGTCTCAATTATGGTCGTACGTTGAGGACTACTTGTACAGTATTCAGTTTTGGAGCAGTGGCTATGCAACTTCACGCTTCGGTTTCATGCAGCAACCTGTTAAAAGTTAGATTATAGGTTGATATTTCAAAGGCCAGAGCAGAAGAGAAGCATGGTAAATATTATTAACTGCGGGCGGTGAATAATTGTCCACTTTTCGCATGTGCACGTCTCCCTGTGTTTGCACCTAGTGGATTTGCTGTGTCAATCAAGCGAGTCAGAAGTGGCTTGTTTCCGTTCTCTGGCTCCTTGTCCCCTGGACCATTGTTTCTTTGTCCCTCCGAAGACAGAACTCAACGTAACAGGACCAGAAAGTCCTTTGCAAATGATGAATAGCATGACTTCACCCAGACCTTAGAAAAGCTTGCAGAATGCAGAGTATTTTGGCCTCCATGGAAAGAAAGCCTGAGGAAGCCCATGACAGCTGAAACATATTATTTTCTTCCATGGCAGTCAAGTTTTCATAACCTCCATCTGTTTAAAAGCATGTTTTCTTCACCGGGTTTCCCCCTCATGCTTGTGCACGCTTACCTTTCCCGCAGACATGATCATTTCTTATCTTTCGTTCATCCTTTCTCCTCTCCTTTTTCTTTCTTCCATCCGCCTCCTTCCCTTCTCATTTGCCTTTGGATGTGGCCTGTCTAGTTCACAGAAGGAAGGTACTGGATTTTCTCCCCCCGCCTGCGCAGGCTCCGAGCCGCCTCGGTTTCCTCTGGGGACGTAAGTGATTTTGCTAGTAGAAAAGGGCGCCTCCATTCCAATTTTGAAATGCCAACTTGGGGGCAAAGCATCTGAGCTCCTGCCGTGCCGGTGATGGTGAACCTTTCCGACTCGGCGTCTCAAATACTTGGGGAATGTCTAATTTGACTCTACCGCACCACCTCCACTCTGAACAAAAGATCTTTACAGCACATCTTTATCTCCCCACCCATCTAGGCTGCTCAACAGTGGCACTCGGTAGCAACACCAAGGCTGGGCCTGGAGGAGAAGTCTGGGTTGCAACTTCAGCCCTTAGTGCCACAGCTGCCGCTCAAAAAGTCTGCCTTGCACTGTTTCCCCCAAGATGCACAAGACTTGGTGAATGGTGTCATTGCCTCTGCAGCCCGGCGGTCTCCAAGTTCTGCTGTGCACCGTTTACCTTCAGGCAATGTCCTCTTTCTGTTGACAGGCCCAGAGCGGCCTACGGGAGGCTGCTCCAGGTCGCACAAGGTTTTCATTCTCGAAGCAGCATGAGAGAATGTTCTTCCACCGCCTCTGCAGCCGGTAAAAACACACCTCGTTGTTGCGTGATTTTCAGAGGCTGCGCGAGAACACACCCCGTTCTGGCGCGGCCTCCAAAAATCCCATGTTTTCGAGAATAGTTGTTGTCAGGTATTGTTGAACGCTAGTGCGTTACAAAACCTCCTTAGGCAGCCAAACTCCTACTCTGCATTCGCATTGTAGTCTCTTGGCTAATCTAACATTGCCATACGCTAAATTTAAAAAAAAAACACCAAACTAAAACGTTGTGGCGTGTCACTCTTGACACAGTTGTTATGGGTTCGCCATCATTGTGCTAGGCTCACTTGGCACAGCCCACTGTTAGCTGAGCAGAAGAAGAATCTTAGGATCTTCCTCTGTTTCAAAAAAAGGGATTTGCTTTGAGGCCACCAGCTTTTCTGTTTTCATGAGACACATTTGGGCTTTCTTTGACAGCGGCATGATTTAGGGGTTATTCTGCCCTGCATCAAGATTTTTTCCAATTTGGACAGAGTTTAAATAAATAGACATTAAATTCGCAACCAGCACGGATGGCAACAGCCATTCCTAATCCAAAGCTTAGTCTTTCAGTGCCATTGATCTTCCTTGCTCTTAACTAACCAAGGTTGGGTCTTTGGTGTTGCCTTTGAAAAGTATCAAGCCACCTTTCCTAACCTGGGTTTTCTCCTTCCAGGTGTGTTAATTATCAGGGCCCAAATTCCTGGTCAGCAAGCCTGATACAAACGTAATACGCCCTGCTGGCAAGAAGGGAAATTTTGAATAGTGTGCAAAAAATAGCGTTCAGGGTTAGAACCATGGTTGCACAGTGGTTAGAATGCAGTACTGCAGGCTAATTTTGCTGGCTGCCAGCAGTTCGATTCTCACTGGCTGAAGATTGACTCAGCATTCTATCCTTCTGAGGTTGGTAAAATGAGGACCCAGATTTTTTTGGGTCCATAGGCTGACTCTGCAAACTGCTTGGAGAGGGCTGTAAAGCACTATGAAGCGGTATGTAAGTCTAAGATGCTATTGTTATTGCTATTAGAGGACGATGGCTTTTTAAAAAGAGGATGAGGAAAGATTTGATTTTATGCCTCCCCCTTTGGCAGTTCAAAGATCTCTCTCCTCCGTTGTGGTGTTGTAGGTAGAAGAAGCTTTGTGTTTCCCCTGGCTTGCCCGCTAGCCCTCTTCTATTGTCCGTTGAGGTAGGACATGCTGCACAGACAAGGGATCGGCAGGAACCATGGCCATTTGCTAGCCTTGGTCTGGGTTTCTCCTTCCCTGCATTCTTTGCATTTTCTGGCCTTGGCATTCTACTTCCTTTCAATGCCAGGGTTTAATGGCCATCTTAATGGACATTTCAGGCTGGAATACCGCATTCAGTTTTGGTCGCCACAATACAAAAAAGACATTGAGACTCTGGAAAGAGTGCAGAGAAGAGCAACAAAGATGATTAGGGGACTGGAGGCCAAAACATACGAAGAACAAGTGCAGGGATTGGGTGTGTCTAGTTTGATGAAAAGAAGGACTAGGGGTGACATGATAGCAGTCTTCCAATGTCTAACGGGTTGCCATAAAAGGAGAGGGAATCAACCCGTTCTCCAAAGCACCTGAAGGCAGGACAAGGAGCAACAGATGGAAACTAATCAAGGAGAGATTAAAACTTAAAACTAAGGAGAAATTTCCTGACAGTAAGAACAATTAATCAGTTGAATGACTTGCCTCCAGAAGTTGTGAATGATCCAACACTGGAACTTTTTAAGAAGAAATTGGACAGTCATTTGTCTGAAATGGTATAGAGTTTCCTGCCTGATCATGGGGTTGGACTAGAAGACCTCCAAGATCTCTTCCAACTCTGTTATTTTATTATTCTTCAGTGTGGCACAAATCAGGACCCTGCGGTATCTTGCCAACCAGACTAGGAGGCTATCAGCTGTGTCTCTGTGTGATCAGTCCTGCCCCATTCGTCTCTTAGATAAGCGGAAGAGATAGGCACTTTTCTTGCACGACTTCATTGGATTGATTTTAGGACAATAGAGGCGGTCCTCGACTTACCACCACAATTAGGCCGTGCAAAATTTCTGCTGCTAAGCAAGGCAGCTGTTAAGTGAGTTGTGCTTCATTTTACGACCTTTCTGCCCTTTAGTTGTTAAGCAAATCACTGCAATTGTTCAGTGGATCCTGGGTCATTAAGCGAAGACTTAAGGTAAACTCTAAACCTAGTTGAAATGTAATTGAAGCTTGCTTTCAGTTTTAATTTTGGGGGGAGGGAAGGATGGAAAGTTGGCCATCAGGCTCCCTGAAAGATCACTTTATCTTCACAGCTGACTATTAACAGGTAGTTATTAATGACAGATCCTAGTGCTGTGCCATAAAAAGCTTTAATAATTAGTTTTTGGCCTGGAAGCATTCAGATTCTAGGATTATTCTTCGCTGGTGGGAAACACCAATAACCCTTCCGCTGTCTTTTGTACCTGCTTTACCTTCTGGCTCTTCTCCATAGGCAGCCCCCACCTTACAATAATGCAAATGGGTGACTATCAAGAGTTTGAGAGGCTTACAGTTTGTTTATTTAAAAGTGTTAAAAAAAATATTCAACACTTTATAGAATTCTACATTTTCCAGGCAAGACCTTTGCGGTATTGATTAATTCCCATAAGCCAAAATTTCCTTCGGTGCAGCCATACCCTAATCAAGGAACTACAAGTTCCCAGTTTTGATCTTGTGACCATGGGGTGGTTGCGACTGTCATATTGCGAAGACCGGTTGCCGGTCATTTTTTTCCCAGTGACGTTGTAACTTTGAACGGTCCCTAAATGAACTGTTGTAAGTCGAGGACTACCTGTGTAAGTCGTAAGTGCCATTGCTATTTGAGAAGCTAAGTTTTAAGGGAACCAAACTCCTTCAACACAATGATTCTCACCTGAGCTGACATTGATGGGTGCTTTGATAGGTAAGTGGGGGTGGGAAAGCATCGACTCCTGCGTTGAAAGCTGAGCTCTGTCCTTGTGTTTCTTTTTCTCTCTCCAGTCATGTAGTTTTTCTCGTTGGTGTTGTAGCTTTCATCTCTCTTTTTTTTCTCTCTTTTCCTTTTTTTCCCCTTTCCTCTTTTTATTTTTCTCTCCTCCCCACCCTCTGCTGCTTTCTTTTGCTCTCTGCTTTGCTGTCCGCCAGCCGACAGACGAGAGGAGCTGGGTCTATTCTCCTCTCCACTATAACACTCAAATCCAGTCAGTCTCTGACGAAGAGAGTGATACAGTAAGTTGGTGTTCATGCCTGTTCAGTTTTTTTTCCCCCCCGTTTCGTTTCGTTTTTAAGAAGGGAACACAATTGCTGCACAGCCCATTGCACTGCAAGCTAATCCCGAGCGATCTGGGGAAGCTTCCTGTATCTGCACGTTTATGCTCCTCAAAAGACAGCACTGGTTTCCACAAGTCCACATTTCCTCCTAGACTCACTCAGAGAGGAATTGGAACTTGACTCGACATAAAGCAGCTGTAAGAGACTTCCGTGTCGGCCCAGACGGCCCATTTTGGGTAGTTCTGAATAACACGCGCGGGCAGAGCAGAGGGCTTTCTGAGGGCATCCTGCATGCCCTACAGCAGTATTTCTCAACCTGGGTAACTTTCAGATGTGTGTTTGTCAACGGCCAGAATTTAAAGATGTCTGGGCGTCGACTCCCAGAATTCCCCAGGCAGACATTGTGGCTGGGGATTCTGGGAGTTGAAATCCAGACATCTTAACGTTACCTTAGGACACCTTGGGCCTATCAGGAGTTTTAAAAAGCCAGTCCTGTCAGGGCTTGTTCACACTGTGGACATCTGGAGGACGACCTCACCTTGATCATCCAGTAGTTCCCCATCTGTGCGAATATATCAAGATTCTGGTGAGAGAAACCAGGCTGGCGTCTCAAGGAAGCCGTTCTCGGATTAACGAGAACCATGATGTCAGTAAATCCCAGCTGCCTCCATGCCATCTTGAAGAGAACGGCCCAGTGTCTGCTCACGTGGGAGGGAAAAAAAAAACGCCTATAAACTCGGGCAGAAACAGAATAATTGAGAGCCACTGTGGTCTAGTGGTTAAGGCACCCAGCTAGAAACCAGGAGACAGTGAGTTCTAGTCCCGCCTTAGGTAGGAAAGCCAACTGGGTGACTTTAAGCCAGTGCCTGTCTCTCAGCCTGACCCACCACACAAGATTGTTGTGGGGAAAATTAGCTTTCTCCATGTCTGCAGTAAATTATTACGGTATGCTGGCTGGTTCATATCCTAGGGTCCTCCGGTGAGCAAGCCAATTCCAGAATAAAGGGCAGATGATTCAAAGAGAGACTAGATTTTTCAGTTGCCACCTCAGCCATTTCTATAATTCGTTTATATCTCAATATTGGTTTATATCTTCCAGTTCTCAGCCTAAATCCTGAGAGATTAAAGCCACCCTTTTGGATTGGACCGCTCCCCTAAATGCTGTCCTCTCTTCCTTTTGTCTCCCTTCTTCCCCCACGGCAGTAACTTCTATGCAAGCTCCTCGAGAGAAACGTTCCTCCTGACGCCGTTTGCGGCATTCCCTTTCGATGTTCCTTGCAGCTTTTCGGAGGGAAGGCGTGGAAGGACGTCGTGCATCAACGTCGGCTGTGCTTCAGCATCCCAGCGTTACCCGGAAAAAGAAAGCAAAACCGCCCCAAGTCCCATCTCCTTCCTCCCACCATCCTTTCTACAAAACGTGTATATTAATACCTCTCCAAGCAGTTACCCACAAACTGATCTTGGTCCCAGAGACATCAGAGGTCGGAAGGAATTCGATCCTGGGTCGCCACCTCTCTTTTTATCTCTCTCTCTCTCTCTCTCTATTTATTCCCAAAGTGCACTACTGTAGCTCTCTTATCTGTATGTGATACTGTGAACATTTTTTTTTTTAAAAAAGAATATCATGTATTTATTTTGTTTCTCTTTGCACAAACAGCACGCTTGTGCTTTTTGTTTTTGTTTTTCAAAAATAGTTTTATTGCACTTTTAGGGTGTAGGGGAGAAGGCCTCAGTTTAGAAGCAGCAGCAGCCTCTGAGCTGAGATGCGGCAGGGCAGGAATGGCTGTGGAGCTGGTTAGAAAAGTGTCGTATCAAATGCTATTGTTGGGTTGATCCCTTGATGCCTTCCGCTTCAGTTTGTTAACAAGGAAAAAAGGATTGAATCCCAGCCGGCTCACAAAGATTTGAAACTTTTCCACCGAAACAGGTTGTGGAACCTGCCCGAAGCTTCCTTGGTATCTATTTCAGTGGGATTTTTCCTCTCAGTTGAACGTACATCGTCCCTCACGCCCGCCATTTTGTTGGAGAAGATGGCCGAACCCAGCACAGTCCCATGCGAAGCTATGCTTAGTAGCGTCTTCAGGGTGATTTTACGGCAGCCTCCTTTGGGCACAGCACTGGATTTCTGGAAACCTCACATTGGTGGCTTCTTCCTGGCTTCTCTTCCTGCTGCGCCCAGTGGAGAAGCTGGGCTGGCTTAAGCCATAAGAGGCGCCAAGCTGAAAAGGCTGCCTCAAGATTGGAGAGAAAGCACCCCGGGAAGGCTTGCAGGGGATGAAAAGCACGGCGAAGGCCCGTTTAGGAGGTCTTGGCAGCTTTTGAAGCAGCTGGGCTCTGTTGTAAGGGCCGCGAAGCAGCTCTCACTTAGGAGAGAAGCGCCAGAGGACTTGCTTACAGCCCCTCGGGATCGCACTGTCGTCGTGCATCTCGCTGTTCTAAATACAGAGAGGGCAAAAAAATGGACTCGGTTGTACACCGAAAAGGCAGCAGAGAAACATCTATTCCAGGCGGAAACCCTCTCATTTTGGGGGGAAGCGGCTGAAAAAAAATAATGGCGTCTTCCAGCTGCTGGAGGATTTCCACACAGCTGTGACAGTATTTTCTTTTTTGGATGGCTCAAAATGGTCTCTGGTTTGTGGGTGGGTAGGAGGTCTCTTTTAAATAGAAGCCTTTGGAGATGCAAGATAATCTCATCAGTGCAGTATTCAAGACCAGCCAAGTCACTCTGTCCGCTCCTGCTGATGAGAGGCCCCAAAGCTGCTTTTTTTTTTGGGGGGGGGGGGGGGAAGAAGGGGGGAGA
>JANHFL010009527.1:0-11279 GCA_032468155.1 Oxyrhabdium leporinum | reverse complement strand
TTTAAGTGTAAACCGCCCCGAGTCCTTGGAATGGGGCGGTATATAAGTCTAATTAAATGAAATGAAATGAAATGAAAATATCCAACTCCCTGTACTCAGAGCATGGAGGACACTGCTATAGTTCAAGCAGCAATTCAGATGCAAGAGCCCATGATAAGGTAGATTTTCTGGAATGGTATTCAGAAGTTGTGACCATTAAGGCTTCCATTAAGAGGGAAGCAGTAATCAGAGGTGTCCATAAGGGATCTTGGAGGTCTTCTAGTCAAATCTCTTGCTCAAGAAGGAAATACCATTTCAGGCAAATAGCTGTCATTCCTCATCTTCTAAATTTCCAGTGATGGAGCGCCCACAACTGAAGGCAAGTCATTTCCACTGATTAATTGTTCTCACTCTCAGGAAATCTCCTAGCTTTGGAGGGTGATGAACCTACCTTGTCCTCTACTCACATGAATTGTTTCATACAGGGTCTTCTCTACTAAGACCATCAGCTACCCACCAGTATCAATGGTTATCTATCTCCTGTCTTTATTATTTTAATATCTCAAGGTGGCAAAAGTACCTGATACTGATACTGTACACAAAGATGTCACCCGACTGCCTTTCATGCCTAAGGCAGGACTAGAACTCGCCATCTGATGATTGGCACAAAGTCACCCAGCTGGTTTTTGTGCTAAAGGCAAGATTAGAACTCACATCTCCTGGTGTCTTACCTAGTGCACTAATCACTAGATCACACTCACCATTGAAACTCTTACCTGAATTGTCCCTAGGTGATTTCTTAAGCATCCTATATTTCTGATAAATGAGATGAAAAATATGGGTCCATCACAGAAATAGGTAAGCTTCCTGACCAGAAGGAGTTCTGTACTATTATCCAGCCGGTCATTTGTTACTCATCATCTAGTTTCCACTTTCACAACTATGGTGAATTTGGTCTTTTGCCAAGGCAAGGAAGTAACGTTAACAAAGACCCTGGCCTAACAGGATATTAGATGAGAATTCAAGATGTACCAGAGCAGAAGAGAGGAATTTATGATCTCACACTGTTTGATTTTTTTGGTGGTGAGGATAACTCCATCTGGGCCGCAGATCCTCCCTGGCCCTAATCTTAAAAGTGGCTCAAGGCCTGTATCGAGCTAATCTGTGAGACTAAAATAAGTTTACTGTACAGGGTTTATGAGTCACGCCGTCTCCGTTAGAAGCACAGATACACCCATCATCCCTGGGAAACATCTCTCAGCCATCCCCATTATGGATATTAGCTCTTAGATTTTGGCTGAAGCATCCTTCAGTGCCCCAGAAAACAATCTTTTATCAGGAATCAAGTTTCCCCTCAGGACCTCCTCATCCCAGGGAGAGCTCAGTAAATTTCGCCTCAGGATGCAGTGAAAAAAAACAAACCAACCCAAAACATTCGATTTACTATGAAAATCTCTTTTCTACACAGCAAGGGAAGAGTCTCTTAACTCCAGCCCACAGGTATAATTTTCAGAGCCCCCATCGATTTTGACAACTTGGTTAGAGTCCAGTGTGTCTCCCGTCTCACCTTGTTATTTCTTTTCATTTTCTTTTCTGGATTGTCCTTCTGGAACTGGAAAAGAGAGTTGTCCTCTGCTGTAGCAGCCAAATTTGAGAACTTAGAATATACTGTAGGGCTGAAAGGGGCCTTGGAGGTCTTCCAGTCCAACCCCATGCTCAAGGTAGGACACCTTGTAGCTTTTTCGAGCCTTGCCATTGGTAAGAGAGAAAGAGAGCTCTCCACAAACGAGGCTTGTCTCCATTATAGAGAAAAAGGCTTTTATGGTAGATCCCACTGTATGGGTACAGATAGTCCACAGCAACCATTTATTTAGTGACCATTCAGAGTTACAACGGCACTGAAAAAAGTGACTTAGCACTGGTTTTCACTCTTATGACCATTGTAGCATCCCAATGGTCACACGATCAAAATTCAGATGCTTGACAACTGGCATGTATTATGACGGTTACGGTGTCCCAGGATCATGTGATCCCCTTTTGCGACCTTCTGACAAGCAAAGTTCATGGGGAAGCCAGATTCACTAAACAACTGCATTACTAACTTAACAACTGCACTGATTGTGCAACTGTGGCAAGAAAGGTCGTAAAATGGGGTGGAATTCACATAACAATTGTCCTGCTTAGGAATAGAAATTTGGCACTCGGTTGTGGTGGTAAGTTGAGGACCTACCTGTAGTCCTCAACTTACAACCATTTAACATTTGAAGTTACAACTGCACTGAAAAAAAAGTGATTTACGATTGGTACTCACACTTATATCCACTGCAGAATTTCTGTGGTCACGTGATCATGATTTGGGTGCTTGGCAACCATTGTGCCTTTATAATGGTTACTTCGTCCAGCAATCAAGCCAGCTTCCAACAAAGTCAGTGGGGAAGTTGGCAGGTAAGGTCGCAAGTCGCGGTCATGTGATGCCTTGCTTAACAACAGCACTTTAACTGGGGGTTGGACTAGAAGACCTCCAAGGACTCTTCCAACTCTTTTATTCTGTGATTCACTTAACAACAAATTTTCCAATTCCTATCGTCTTAAGTTGAGGACTACTTGTATTCTTATACGACATATTCTACTTTTCACATCCATTACCTTTTATTTGGGGGACATAATAAATGAAGATGATAAAATCTATTTTTTAGGTTTTTTTAGTATTTGTAATGAAGCTCTTATTTTCAGGCGATCAGCCAGTAGAACATTTTGAGCTGAACAAGCAGGAAACTGGAGTGATGCAATTCTTTACATACTCATTCAAAAAATGTTTCATCGAGTATGTTTTTTTTAAACTCAGGAAGAATAGATAAAATCTGCCAGTTAAATTTGGCTTCTATTGCATGCAGTATTGTTTTAATTTTGTTTAAAAATGTTGGTTAAATATATTTCTTTTAGTTAAATTATACTGCTCTAATCTTAGGCATGTCTATTTAGAAATGAGGCTTGCATCAAAAGACACCAAAGCTGTGGATTAAAAATTAAATTCCTGGTCAGAAAGGTTCCTGTTTTTCAAAGATTATAAACAGAACTACTCTGGCCACAAAAGGTTTAATTCAGTATGACTTTTCTTTATATCATATAGTATGCTTTATTTTAATTGTGATGCTTCTGACATGAATAAGCAAACAACCAAACCTTCTTTGTGGGGAGGTTACAATAGTTAGTAAACAATCCTACCTTATAATGTTCGTGTGTCAAATATCAAATGACAGAGTAATAAGTATGCTGACTTGAGATCTTGAAGGAAAGGTATAATACATTATACATATATTAAAAAAAACTGTTTTGCACCCAGAAGTTTCCTTGTTCCATTTCTCAGCCTGAAGAGCCATGAAATACTTGCTTGCCAGGGATTCAAAGTTGAACATAAAAGTGGTCTATTTTAGGTTAATTTTTCTGAAGTTGGTTTTTTTGGGAAGAGAGAGACTCGGGATGGGGATGAAGTCCCAGACTGAACAGAGAACTCTTAAAAGGGCTATTGAAAAGGGGGGGGGAAACTATCTGGCTCAGAGTTTGAAGCCCTGGATTTGATCGCAATCCATATCAAATAGACATGACTTGTTCAATCATTGTACAGAAGAATCTTGAAATTATAGTCTTAAAGAAGTTTATGTCAATGCAACAAGAGTAAATTGAAGTGCTGGAGGCATCATGAGCAATTTGCCAGTTTGATGTAGTGATTAAAGACCAGGTAAGATGGTGAGTTCTAGTCCTGCCTTAGCCATGAAAGCTGGCTGGGTGACTTTGGGCAAATCACCAGGAGATGGTGAGTTCTAGTCCTGTTTTAAGCATGAAATGGCAATAGCAATAGCACTTAGACTTATATACTACTTTATAGTGTTTTACAGCCCTCTCTAAGCGGTTTACAGAGTCAGCCTATTGCTCTCAACAATTTGGATCCTCATTTTACCCACCTCAGAAGGATGGAAGGCTGAGTCAACCTTGAGCCCGGGGAGATTCGATCTGACAAATTGCAGGCAGCCGGCAGGCAGCAGAAGTAACCTGCAGTACTGCACTCTAACCACTGCGCCACCGAGGCTGCTTGGGTGACCTCTCTCAGACCAACTCACCTCACAGGGGTGCTGTTGTGGGGAAAATAAGAGGAGGAACGCATATTGTGTGTGTTTGTTGCCTTGAGTTATTTATAAAAATAATAAAAGTGGGATATAAATAAATAAATAATATGCAAATAAATACATTTTAACAGGATTGACAATCCGACTTCCTAGAACAGTATTTCTCAATCTCAGCTGCACTAAAATGGCTGGATTTCAATTCCCAGATTGCTGGCTGGGGGAATTGTGGGAATTGAAGTCTATCCATCTTAACATGGCTGAGATTGAGAAACATTGACCTAGAAAGTCCACATTTTTACTGTAATTGATTACAAAGATTTCTCTTGCACAAATCCCCCCAGCTATAAGCAACAATAGCCAATAGTTCGGTCAAAGAGGAACTTATAACCAGTTTAAAAATACTGACGTTCCTTAAACTTGGCTAACTACGAAAAACCAAGGAACTAGCCATGGTTTGTTTGTTGTTGTTCAGTTGCTAAATTGTGTCTGACTCTTTGAAACCCCATGGACTATAGCACGCCAGTCCCCCAGTCCTTCATTGTGTCAGAGTTTCCCCAAATTCATGTTCATTCTGTTGACGCTATTTAACCATCTCCTCCGCTGCTGTCCTCTTCTTTTGTCTTCCATCTTTCCCAACATCGGGGTCTTTTGCAACGTTTTTTCTTCTCATTTGGTGACCAAAATATTTGAGCTTCAGCTTCAGCATCTGTCCTTCTAAAGGACCATCAGGGTTGATTTACTTTGGGATGGACTGTTTTGGCCATGGTTAGCGTGTTTAATTTTGCCTGGGAAGATCTGGTTAGTATAGATTTATTAGTGAGTTTAAGCCATCAGATCAAAACTGAAACTCCTCAAGGTTTATGTGAAAATAAACTGGAGAAACCCCAGGATGATCCCTCACCGTGGAGGCTCAAATGCAAGCAACTTCAAAACTGGTTCCATGACACATGTTAAACATATTGCTGGACATGTTGGATGATATGACATCCCTTCCTTTCGTGCAAATAGTCCGATGATAAGAAAAACCCATCTTCATGGCTTTCAACGGTGCAGGAAATGCTCTGGAGAATGAAATGAAGATAGCGGTTGATATTCTCAACGGGCTGCACTCCAGATGTCTTGATCTCCAGGCAAGAGATATTTCCTCAAACTACAGCAGAATGAGGAAGAGATTGAACCATGAGATAGGAAGCAGACCTGTAGTCCATTAGTCTCATCTACTCTTGGAGACGGTCCTTATAGAAACCCTCAGGTCTCCAGTTTCAAGAGCTGGTTTATGTCTTCCTTTTTTAGTTCACTCTGCCAGGTTTTTTCCTTGTTGGGGTGCTGGATATCCTTGAGCTTTTGAAAACTGAGATGTACATGGCTGGGGGACCCAAAGGGTGAACTAAAATAAGTTCAGGCTTCAGTATACTGAAAGTTGATGTCACTTTGATTCCACTCCTCTTTTCTTGGGTCAAAGAGATTAGAAAGTGTAGCAGGACATGTGTGTGTGTGTATGTATATGTATTCCTTGAAAATAAGTGCAGGTCTTATATTAATTTTTGCTCCAAAAGACACAATAGGACTTATTTTCTGGTTACCTCTTATTTTGCAGAAATACAGTATTAAATGTGTCTGTCTGGCTGATGATCTTAATTGAGGATTATTTTGGGGATAGGGCTTATATTATGAGCATCCAGAAAAATCATGCTAGGGCTGTGTGTGTATATATATAAATGTATGTGTATAAATGTGTGTGTGTTCAGAAAAACAATAAATACAAGTTAATATAAAGGGATGGAAAGGGGAAGGGTTAGGGTTAAGGAAAAGTTTAAAAAAAACTGTCAAAAATATACATAACCCACATATCTACAAAAACTGACCTTTGCTATATATATTTTTCAGCCCAGGGACAGTTATGAAATACAACAATACAACTAAATTTTGATCATGCGACTATGGTGATGCTGCAAGGATCGTAAGTGTGAAAAACAGTCATGTCACTTTTTCAGTGCTGTTGTAACTTTGAGTGCTGTTGTAACTTTGAGTGCTGTTGTAACTTTGAGTCACTAAACAATTGTGTGTTGAGGACTGTCCTTGCGGCCAATGTTTCCTTTCCTTCTGTTCATCAGCTCATCCCTACGGGAAAAGTTCCAAAACCCTTACTGAAGCCACAACACTGTGAACAAAGCTCCAAATAAAATACTATGATGCCAACCAACTTGGATCACGTTTGATTCTTGATGGAGGTCTGCTCCTCTCCCCAAAAAAAGAAGTCTGTAGAGATTCTCAGTCATCCAGGTCACGGTTGTCCCAAAGGTGCTTTTTCAGGAGGCAACTGGACTTTTTTGTTTTGAAGATGTTTCGCTTCTCCTCCAAGAAGCTTCTTCAGCTCTGACAGGAGAGTGGGGAATGGAAGGATTTATATTCCTTGCAGACAGCTGGTCATTGGCATCCTTTTAGAGGGTTGTTGAAGCACTTGGAGGTTTATCTGTGTCCTCAGGGTCAGCTGAGTCCAGTTCCCTCCTGAAAAAGCACCTTTGGGACAACTGTGACCTGGATGACTGAGAATCTCTACAGACTTTTAGCTGTACAATTTGGGATGAATGGTGCGGGAGTAGGAATGGATTTCCAGAGGAAAAATTGCAGACTACAGGAGCCAGGAGCACTATTCAGGTGATGAGAAGCGAAATGTCTTCAAAAGGAAGAGCAAGAAAGTCCAGTTGCCTTCTGAAAAAGCACCTTTGGGAAAAAAGAGGTAACTTGGAAATGGAAATCATTACAGTGTTACTTGGAACAGGTCGCTCACTAGTGCCCTTTTCATCTAAAGTTATCAGATATCTGAACAGGCAAAGTGGGACGTGGCCAACCGGAAAGGAGAACATAAGAGGGAAAGGAGGACACACTCACTGTTTAAATTTCTTGGCATCGTCAACAACTATTGCAGTGGAAAAACTGCAAAAAAAAGTGCACTTGGGCCGACCTGTATTCAGACAGTCCTCAAGTTATGACCATAACGAAGCCTGCCAATTATGGCCATAAGTCATGACGGTCGTAAACCAGGTCATCACGTGACCCACTTGATTTGTAACAACAGGATGCTGGCATCAGACAACGGAGCTTGAGATTAATCTAATGTTGGAAAGCGCCATGAAATTCTGGAGAGAAAATGCAATACCAGAATAAGAGAATAACAGTTGGAAGGGACCTTGAAGGTTGTCTAGTCCAATCCCCTGCTCAGGCAGGAAACTCTATATCATTTCAAAGAAATAGTTGTCCAATCTTTTCTTAAAATCCTTCCAATGTTGGAGCACCCACAGCTTCCGGAGGCAAGTCGTTCCACTAATTGTTCCTTCAACCATTCCTCATACATTTTAACCTTCAGTCTTATAATATCATCTTTATTTCTCTTCTCTGCACACTTTCTAGGGTCTCTGCACCTTTTTTATATCGTGGCAACCAAAACTGGACGCAATATTCATCCAATACCGAGAGAACTAGACCTGCCTTAGTTTCTCACGTGGCAAATCTTGGTCAACTGGATGCGTGGGCAAGATTGGACAGCATCTCAGATGTCCTTCCAACGCAGCCAAGATGGCTCATCCTGTTTTGAAGAAGTCTTAAGAGCCTGGTGAGTCTTTCCGATATCGTAAGACCAATTGGCTAAATTCCTACATGCCATGGCCATCCAGATCAAAGTTCTTGGCATTGTGGATGCAGAAGTAGAGGTGGCTTATCTACCCCGATCCTTCCTTGATCAAAATTGTAAATCCGGCATGGGGTAGTTGCTTCTTCCTCTTTACCCCAAGCCTTTTAGGGAAGGGGTTACCCAAGAAAACCACACTGGCTAACTGCTTGAGTAACTCTCTCGGGCAGTTGTAGCAGACCCAGGCAGGTTACCAACCACCCATTGCATGACACACTCAAGCCCCCCTCAAAGGATTTGCTGCTATAAGCGTGTTCCAAAAACCGAAGGAGGCTTCCTTTATTTTATTTCTTCATTGGGCAACAGACCACTTCTTTAAGGCTGAAGAGGCTTGCGGATTTTTCTCCAGATCTCAAAAGATGAGGAGAGCCAATTTGCAGCTCCTGAATACCTGGCTGGTACTTTGGATCCTGCTCCAGGCAGGTAAAACTGACATTTCTTTTCATTAGATTCAGAATATCGTTTATTTTATTTATTTAATTTGTATCCCGCCTTATTTCTAGGCAATGAACATATCCAATATACCTTCCTCCTCCTATTTTCCTCACAACAACAACCCTTTGAGGTGGGTTTGGGCTGAGAGAAAAGGACTTGGCCCAAAGTCACCCAGCTAGCTTTCATGACTAAGGCAGGACTTGAACTCAAGGTCTCCCTCTTTCTGGTCTGGGGCCTTAACCAAACTGTTTTATGTTATCTGAATATTACTGCTAACATTTCATTAAAAAAAACCCCACCTGATTGGTTCTTTAGTAGGGTTGCCTGGGAAATTTTAAGTTGAAGTCCACACATCTGCAACTGGTCTAGTTGAGAAACACTGATATCAGAGATTCATCTTTAGTAATACATTAAAAAAAAAACCCAATTTAGGTTTCACCACAAATCACAAATTTGACCACGAGAAGCAACCTGATGCAGTTGCTTAAAAATGTAATCTTAGCTTGTCGAAATAGATGGGTTGTAAACATTTTGATTGTGAGGGGGAATCCCTTCTGTTCTATGCCAAAATACTGAGGGTTAATCTGGAGCGTTTTGTCCAGGAAGTCCTCAACTTACAACAATAGCAATAGCACTTAGGCTTCTATACCGCTTCACAGTGCTTTTTACAGCCCTCTCTAAACTGCTTACAGAGTCAGCCTCTGGCCCCCAACAGTCTGGGTCCTCATCTTACCCACCTCGGAAGGATGGAAGGCTGAGTCAACCTTGAGTGTGGGGAGATTTGAACTGCCAAATTGCAGTCAGCTGGCAGTCAGCAGAAGTAGCCTGCAGTACTGAACTCTAACCACTGTGCCACCGCGGCTCACAGCAATTCGTTTAATGACCATTTAAAATTACAATGGCATTGAAAAAAGTGACTCATCGCCAGTTTTAACTCATACAATTGTCGTAGCATCCCAAAGGTCAAGGGATCAAAATTCAGGCGCTTGGCAACTGGCATGTGTTTAATGACAGTTGCTCTATCCTGGGGTCGTGTGATTCCCATTTGTGACCTTCCCGGGTGGCTCCCGACAAGCAAAGTCAATGGGTGTGTGTGTGTGTGAGTCAGATTCGCTTAACAACCACACAGTGCAGTTACCAACTGCAGAGATTTGCTATATCAGCTATACATTTGAGTCAACACAACCCTTGTTCATAGTCAATTAGATGATTGAAATAGTAAATTCGGGACGATGTTTAGCTTTTTAATGTATGGTTATCGTAGTCTTCCTGACACAGGGGAGAGATACTTGGAGACTGTGGGTAAGGAATGCCCAAAAAAATCAAGATGGCGCCTACAATGGTACAATGGAAACTCCACCTGGTTTTTATGGGTGATGCAGCCACCATCTTGACTTTTTTGCTGTACTCTGCAGACGCATCTGGATAGTTGTCGAATTTCTGCTAGCTTTGAATGCTTATGCTAGGGGTATTCAGGATGTGGGGGTGGGTGGGTGTATGTGCATGAAAAATCAAGAAGATTTTTCTGGAAAAACTGGAAGGCTTTAATTGTGCAGTCATGGCTACAATGGTGACTTTTCACACACATACACACAGAGGCACACACATGCAGAGTGTGTGCAATGACTTCACTGAGGAAAAAAGCCAACTATCCTAGACAGGACATTTTTTTTTCTTTTTACAACCGTTTAATCTCTTTATTCGGGGTGGGGTCAGGTCAATTGAATGGAACTGAGCATTTATTGGCCGAATGCCCTTCCTGATGCCTATGTTGAGTTCGCAGCAGATATTTTCTCTTTGGACCCTGATAGAGAAACACCGGTAGTTGCCTAGGATTGAACTCTCAACATTCCTTGTGGGAAGTGAGCATCTTCACCTCTCGCGCCACTCAGACAGGACACAGAAATAATCTTTGTATAATGAAGCAGTATTTCTAATCTTGGTACATTCAGATCATAGTAACATGGACTACATATATGGCAATAGCAACACCACTTAGCTTTATATACCACTTCAGAGTGCTTTACAGCCCTCTCTAAGTGGTTTACAGGGTCAGCATATTGCCCCCAACAATCTGGGTTCTTACAGATAGATAGAAGGATAGAAAGCTGAGTCAACCTTGACCCAATGAGACGCAAACTGCCAAACTGCTGGCAGTCGGCAGTCGGCAGTCGGCAGAATTAGCCTATAATACTGCATTCTAACCACTGCGCCACGGCTCTAGACAGGACATTTTTTTTTCTTTTTATGACTCTTTAATCCCTTTATTTGGGGACTAAGTAGCTTAGTCCTTCGTCAAGCATTTCCTCCCATTGTGCTTCTTTGTGTAGGTCTTTGTTTTGCTGCTGGGATTCGGAGAACATGGGTCATTGGAGGCAAGCAAGTGAAACCCCATTCTCGGCCCTTTATGGCCTCCATCCAACATCAGAAGAGACACTTCTGCGGTGGGTTCTTGGTGAGACGAAGATGGGTGATGACAGCAGCTCATTGTCAGATTCCCAAGAAGTAAGAACTTACCCCACTCCCCACTCTAGCACTGATGATGTTATCTAGTTGGGTCATGAAACATCTGCAGACAAACAGCCAAGCTCAGAGAGCACCAAGGACCCCACAGCTCAACCCTGAGCTAAAAATATTGTCTTCTACCAATAACAGCCAGTGCGATGTGTTGCAACTAGATGACAAGCAGATCAAATTGTTCCCTCTCAAGGGCATTATTCTCCAGTAAGCCTGCACGTAAAGTCAGCTGGATTAGAGTTCCAATTTGTACCAGGTAGTCTGAGAACTTCTAGAACTAGAGTGTCAAACTCAAGGCCCATGGGCCAGATGCACGTGCGGCCCTCCCAAACTCAGTTCTCACTGGCAGAGGGCTAGTAAAAGAAACTAAAAACAAAACAAAAGGAGAAATGTTTCCCCTTTTGCATTTGACCATCCAAGGGGGGACAGGAAAGGAGAAAGGGAAAGAGGAAAGACAAAGAAAAAGAAGGGAAGATGGGAAGAGCGCAAGGAAGGAAAAAGGAGGAAAGAGGGGAAGGAAGATGAAAGGAGAAGGA
>JANHFL010009526.1:0-18099 GCA_032468155.1 Oxyrhabdium leporinum | reverse complement strand
CTTGAGCCTAGTGGGATTTGAACCGCTAGATTGAATCAGCAGAAGTGGCCTGCAGTTCAACACTCTAACCACTGCAGAAAAGCTAAGAAAGAAACAAAAAGACCAGAACACATATTCTCCAGCAGACCACGTACAGATAAACAGCACATTCAGATAGTTGCTCATTTAATGTAGGTAAGATAGATATCGCCATTATTTGGTCTATTAAACTAAATTGATGGTACTTGTTTTGAGCTAGTAAATTTGAGCTAGTAAACCAGAAAAAGAAAGAAATGTACATATTTAATAAAAATGTATATAGTAAAATTTAAAGAAAGAAATTAACAAAATATTGAGCCCCTCCGATAAAAATATAGAGTATATCTGTCTGTGTAGCTAATGTTCATACAAAGGATCCTGCAAGGAAAATGTTTTTGTGATTTCAAACATCAGATATCTGGCATATCTGTGCTTTTGGTTTGTATAATATTATCTAGTTATGACATCTATAATCATTTGGATCATAAAGTACTCTTGATGCTTTTAGAAATTATCATTTGATATAGTCAGGGCGGTACTACTAATATAATGTATGGAGCTTTTAAAGGTTGAAATCACGGCAGATATTGCACACATTCATAACTGTGTATTTAGGAATGGTGAATCCAAAGGTCCTTTCATAATCCATTAAAAATCAGCTTATATCACTCTGGGAATGCAATTTTTATTATGCTGTATTTTTCCTAATTTTATACCTGTAGTAAGTATTGAGAAGGCTTTATCATAATTTCTAAAACATAATTTGATATGGGAATTTCATGTCCCATGTGGTTGATTGTACATATGTGCATGAGATAGATGCATCAATAGATATCAGAACTTATACTTACATTATTCCACACTTGAGTGAATTATTTCAGCTTTCTATGTTAGTTCTTAGATCCATTTTATTCTTCATTGTCTTTGTTCACCTGCCATAGGATATTGTGCTTCCATTATTTAGTTCAGCTGTTAGATCTATTGGAATTAGACAATCACTCACTTCTGTTCTGTCCTGACTTCACACAATTTATTTGTAAGAGACATTGTGAATATTGTTCAGGATCTCACTATGTCTTTCCTCTTTGTTTTAGCACAAAATACATTTTACAAATATTTTCTGTTACATAAAAGCTATAAAGGCCATGGTTACTTCTACAGTAGCTGTTGGATATGTATTTTATTCAATTTTATTTTAAGTTGTTTTATCAGATTTTAGTCTGGAACTCTGCACTTTGATATGTCCAAGGGCTAATCAATAAAGTAAACTTAACTATGAATGTCCTGGGATCTAGAGGTTGTAGCTGACAGTTTGCAGCAATAGTACAAGACACTTGTAATAAAAGTCTCAGTTACCAAAACTTCTGGTATACTGTTTTATTCTAATCGCCTTGTATTTGTAAATGTATAGCTGTCCATTTGGCAAACAATGGCTATAGCTGATGAATGTGGTAGTTAGCAAATTTAGGACTACTTCTCTTCCTCCTCCTCCTCCTCCTCCTCTCTCCTCCTCCTCCTCCTCCTCCTCCTCCGGCACACTACATTCATTTAGGAGAGATACTTTTTTTCAATGTCATAGATTCTTCCATTCAACAGTTACAAAAACCTTCAAAATTAACCCACCTCATTTCTAGAGCTTTTTTTTTTAATGTTGCGCTACAAATCAGTAACGTTATATTGACTAGGTATTAATTCTTAATCAATTTGCCATGGAAAACAGATAGCAAAAAATATAACCTTTTAAAATACCATTTATTTATCTGAATAATGTAATTGAAATTTTCATCTGCTGTAATAATAGTCCTGATAAATTAATTCAGGATGCTCTTTTAAAATTTAGTTACTCTTTCATTCTGCTAAGAAGCATTCCCACCTAAAGAAGGAAACGTGACCTATTCATGATCCCCAAGGATACACCAGTTGGCACAGTTCAGGATGCACAGTTTGGTGCAGCAATGCACCAAAATAATGGATGCAAAATGTAATTATTCTGGAAACAAGGCTAGAAGAATGAATATCTTTTCAGAGCAGAACTCTGAAAATGCCAGTGGATTTCCCAAAATAATATTCCTACTCCCTGTTGTTTTTTAAATCCCTTGCAAACTTATTTTTTCAAATGTGGAGAACAGAAGGAATAGTTATGTGTTATCCACTTAATTGCCAGTTAAAGTAGATGATTTGCAGTGCAATACATTTTCAGCAAAGTGCACATACAACATATTGTTTTTGTTGAATGCATTTTATGGTAGGACATATGTAGCTTTGAGATAATGTCGACTTCTGTTAATTAGCTGGATTAGCCTCTAGTTTTCTTGACAACATTTTCAGAAGTGGTTTGCCATTGCTTTCTTCTTAGTGCTGAAAGAGATTGAATGGCTCAAAGTCATCAGTTAACTTTTTGCCTAAAATAGACTAGTACTCGCAGTCTTCTGGTTTCTGCCTTGCTGCTTTAAATCAGTCTGGCTCTCAGAGAGGGAGAAAGAGACAGAGAACAGTCCTTCCACCTTGCTGGTTATCCTCTATTTCTCTTCATTTCTGTGTTGCCCGGACTTCTGCAGAGAGCTAGGTCTTTGCATTATGTATCCAAAGTATGACAATTTGACCCTGGTCATTTGTGCTTCTAGTAAGACCTTCGGGTTGAATTGTTCAATGATTTATTTGTTTGTTTTCTTGGCCATTCTGGAGGTATTCTCAAGAATTGTCTCTTACACCAAGATTCAAAAATGTGAGTGCTGTTTCTATCCTGCCTCTTCAAATTCCAACTTTAGTTCCCATAGAATGTGAAAAAAAAGACTATTGTCTGCATTATTCTGATCTTTGTAGATATAGACATAACATGGCATCTGAGGCCTTCAGTAAGTGTGTGTGTGTGTGTGTGATTGTGTGTGAGCATAACTTTTGATTAACCACTGTGCATAGCTGAAGTAAATAAAAATTGCAGAGCGGAAAGAAGATAAAATATTAAAAAGAGAACATGGAAAATAAGTTATTTAAGATTGAAGGTTATCATGCCAAATGATGCTAATCTATACCCTTTCACAAAAGAATTGCGAATTCAGAGGTGAAGTTTTAAACATAAATTGTTAAGATGATATTTTACAACATTAATGTAACTCTAGAACATTCATGAATACCACTCCAAGCCAGACTCCTTGAAGTAACAAAATTAGTGGCATGCAAGCTATTGTTATGAAAGACATGTCTGTAGCTGCAGTAAAAAGACTACAAGCAGGCATCAGCTGCTAATACCCATAGTTACTGTCCTTAAAATATTCAAAACCTAGCAACATTGTTACTTTCAGCTGCCACTATCCCAGATGGGCCTTAAAAATGAATCTTTAATATATTTATGTCAGGCATGATTAGGTGGTCTTGAATTCTAATCCCAAAATATATCTGCTAGCTTTTCATGTGTTTTAGCATGAATAAGCGTAAAGCGTTTAAAATAATAGTTACATAAATATGATAAGATGTAAATATCGGATTGTTTTTGTAATCACCACAGCATGCAAATGTAGAAGCAATATTTCAGAAATAGGTATGCAGTAGGCTTTTGGGTGAGGTTTATTACTTTATGACAGTAAAGACATAATAAATAATTGCTTTTAAATTATATGAGAAGTTAGAGGCTGATTTTGGAAGGCTAAATCCAAAATGATGTGGCAGTTCTGCCTGAATGTATTTTATTAATAGAAATAGTGAAGAGTTTTGTGACACCTTAAAGACAAATGTATTTGGAAGTTTAAACCCATAATACATTTTGGCTTTCTTTACTGATTTGTCTGTGTTTGTGGTGAAGAGAAAGTTAAAAAACTGGCCAAATGGATTCTGAATATTCTCTTGGTGCAAATAGATAAAAATGTAAGAACGCTGATCATTAGTTATACACTGTATATAACATAGGAAGTGTTTGCTGTTTGAAGAAGGAAATGTCAAAAGAAAGAAAATTTTCATTCAAACAATTGAACTTGCTTAAAATACCATGTTAGACCTTGACTCTAGAAAATTGTTATGTATAATTCAGAACCATTTTATTATTAGAATATTACTATATAAAATATCCATTATTAGAATAGAATTAATCTATTCTGAATAACCAACCTATATTACAGTACTTTAAATGGATAGACTTGCAGCACTTTGCTTTTAATTCTGTGAATTCAGCATTATGAATCTAATTTCATATTTCTGTGTACATTTTTATAAATCATTCATTTTAGATGGGTATCAAATTTTATTTAAGAGACAAAAGGAAACGTGGATATGCACAGCTGGCTGTAAGCCTTTTTCTCTGAATAGTTGTACTCCAGCCGATTAGATCCCAGTCTTCAACAAAGCACAGTTAACCTTGATCCTTGCATGAATAATTAACCAGGTAGAAAATAAAGAATGTGAAGGCATCTTACTGGCAGAAAAAAAATCAGCTGACCTCTATAAGCAAGTGTGCCTTGTTCGAGTGAACTTCAGCCAGTTTAAATATTTGTTCAAATTCCGTGATGCAGTATGTGTATGCCTGTGGTATACATGGACGTGGGTGTGAATGTATTTTTCTATAAAGCAGTAAAAGCTAGTGTTCTGTTCCCCACACATCAAGTACGGTAGCAAAGTAAACTCATTCAGCTAAACATAAATCAAGCAACAGTAGCAACTTACTGTATAAAGCAACTGTCCAGTTATCTCAGAAGCCTCCCCAAAAATACACAAGAAAGCACTAATAAGCATGCTGTGGCCAGTGATATGGAATTGTGACAAGATTGTAAGTCAACAAAGAGGATGTGACTGTGAAGTGGAACTGCAACAATTTTGAAAGAATTGAGCGGTGGCAGACCTTCTGTAGGATTTCAGGATGAACCTAACAGCAGTGAGTATCTGTAGCTCAGGATTGAATTGCAGAGTTCTTGATGCTTTCTGAGCTTGGTTGCTTGATTGTAGATATTTCATTACCCAACTAGTTAATATCATCAGTGCCTAAAACGTCTGCAAGCAAACAGCCCAGCTCGGAGAACAGCAAAAATTCCACACTGCAGGACAATCCGATAATCTGCCACCTTATTATGTTATTTGTTGTACGCAACAATTAGGAAAATGAGTCCAAATCCAAGATGATCCCTCTTTGCAGAGGGTTAGGCAAAAAAAATGGTGTTAAAATACAACTCTGGGCTCCTCCCTGTTCTTCTGCCTTGTCATTTGCAGCTTGTAAGCCACACTAAAATCAGTTTGAAACTTACTCTTCCCAGTAAGCATGTGCAAGTGTTGTGAATTTAAGTGAATGGTGTGCAGCTTTCTTTTCTTTTTTAAAAAGAGTCCTGGAATATAGTTGTCATTATTCATTTAAATCTGCTTTACGAAGTCTGATAATGAAGTCTGCCCAACAATGAAGTCCATTAGATAATCCTGTGTCCCCACAGTGCCCTGGCACTTCCATTGGTCCTGATCCAATTAATTTTGAAAGTTAATCAGTTCAACTTCTGCTCCTGAAGAAACACCATAAAATTAGAGCGTTTTGCAGTGTTTCCACTGGAACTGTGGAAGAGGCGGCAGGAATTCACTTGTTAGCCCACCTTATGGCTTTTGTCATATGCCCTCCTTCTTTCTCCAGTAGTCAAAGTACAGGTAGTCCTTGACTTACCACCACAATTGAGCTGTTGTTAAGTGAGACATTTGTTAACTTTTGCCCCATTTGACAACCTTTCTTGCCTCAGTTGTTAAGTGAATCACTGCAGTTGATAAGTTAGTAACCTGGTTGTTAAGTGAATCTGTCTTCCCCATCTACTTCACTTGTCAGAAGGTCACAAAAGGTGACTCCAAGACACTGCAACCATCATAAATATGAATCAATTGCCAAACGCCTGAATTTTGATCACGTGACCATGAAGACGTAATAGTCATAAGTGTGAAAAATGGTCATAAGGCACTTTTTTTCAGTGCCATTGTAACTTTGGTCACTAAATGAACTTGTTAAGTCGAGGACTACCTATACAGTGATCCTGGGTGCTGTTCCTTCCCTCCCATCAGTCTCTTCTATCCCACAGGATGATGTCCTTTACCTTTTTTTTTTTTTTTGCTACCGAACCGTCTATCGCTTCAAGTCTTGCCATTATTTTTGACCAGGGAGGATTCCCTGAAGCCATTGGGTGAGGACAGACTTGCTGCACCGTGCAGCAAGTGGAACTCCAAAGATTTAGGAGAAACAAATGTTAATAACTTAATCTTTAAAAAACAAAAGCAATATTTTTGAAAGTGAGTACAGAAACATGCACTGCTTCTTTTTTTTAAAATATCAGAAGCGAGAGCATAATAAATGGATCCTTGTTACAGACTGAAATAAATAGTAGCTCTATAATATGTTCAAGAAACTACTGGTATCTCATCTCTCCAGCTTAGTGCAAGAAGCATACCTGTACAAAGCAAAAGCCATTCAGGTGTAATAAGTTTTTTTGTAAAATGTTATTTTATGTTATTTGTGCTTACCTTGGTATTGAACTAGATTCTGATTTTCCTTTCAGCCACAACCACCAAACTACCACATTTAAACATCCAATGACTGGTCAGTTTTCCCCAGAAAACGTGGAGTTCGTTTTACAAGAGGAGTAAGTAGATTGATTTGCCTTGCACATCTAATAACTATTCTTAACCTCTAATTAGTAGTTGAAATTCTACAATCTTACTCTATAACTGCCTATTAGTGTCTACTGTTGTTTCATTCCAATTGCTTATGAATGAATGATGGAACATTTTTTCTCATTGTACTTCTCTTTCATCCCAGGCTCCAAAAATAAAAATACTTTCTTCCATTAAAAAACTGAGACTGAATTACATTTTGTATTGTAACAAGGGGGAAATTATTAGGTACATATGAATAATAAGACACATATCATTTAATTAATTGAATGATCATGAACTTCATTTTAGTTTTTGTTCTAGCCCTTTTTAATTCTTTGTCTTGGCAGTGTCCTGCCAAAGTTGTCATCATGCTATTCAAAGGCCCAATAAACCCGCCAGCCTGAAAAGGGTTGTATATTCTTTTTCAAAAAGTTAGCAAGGAAGAAAAGGCAGTCTTTAGAATATTGATTGGGGCGAAAACAAAGATAGAAGCAAAGAAAATGCAACTCTTTATGTAAAACATTACAATATTTTCCTCCGATACAAACATAAGAAAACAAAAGATGTTATAACACTTATTA
The DNA here is from genome assembly GCA_032468155.1 of Oxyrhabdium leporinum. Classification (NCBI taxonomy): domain Eukaryota; kingdom Metazoa; phylum Chordata; class Lepidosauria; order Squamata; family Cyclocoridae; genus Oxyrhabdium; species Oxyrhabdium leporinum. The sequence goes on along the minus strand of JANHFL010009526.1, from coordinate 10,897 downwards.
GGTGTACCGCATCCTCTGTTTGAAAATGCTATGAACATAATCATATTTCATCCTTGTTTCAGTATGTACAGTTTTATATTTGCGATATTTAAAAAGATTTTATACCTTTAACAAACAGATGCTTTGTAATTGTGGAAAAATAAATTTCAGATTAAAAAAAAACTCCATATCTTTAAAATATGCAATCAGTTAAATACTTGAGTCCTGAAAAAAACATTAAATTGAAGATAGGTGGCAGTTAATCTTCTCTTGACTTGAGTGAAACCATGAAATTCATTGTCACGGTTTCACTAGCTGCTTTCTCCTGATAGTTTGGTCTTTTATAAGAGAAATAATAAACAATGACTCAATAACTGTTTTAGTTTGCTTTTTTTTATGTATTCCTTGATTGAATATCAGTGACAACAATGGAAACATTCTGGACATCACGTTTGTCAGACCTTTTATTTGGCTGTGTTAAATTAGATAAGACTAGTGAGATTTCAGTGCAGCAATATGTTATATCCCATGACTTTATTTAGCCATAAACCTAGACGGAAAATTCCGTCATGTTGCTAATTTAAGTCTCATCTTTTCTTTTGCGACCTGTGCTGTTGCTTGAAGATTTAAAATGCAATATGGCATGAGCGCTTTAATTTGGCAAAATAACAATAGAGGTTGAGACATATATTCCATATTACAATGACTTTTATAAGCTACAGGATTTTCCTGCAGCAAAAAGAATACATTCAAATTAAAAAAGAACTAGCTTACAAATTATACTCTTAAAACACAATGTTATTCATCATAGGTTCAAAAGGCAAAAGTAAAAGTTTTTTTTTTTAAAGTAAAAGACAAAGAAGATGCTGGGCTAGAAACCAGGAGAGTTCTAGTCCCATTTTAGGCACAAGAAACCAGCTGGAGGACTTTTGGTCAATCTCTTTTAGCCCAAATCACATCACAAGGTTATTTTTAGGAGGAAAAATAGGAGGAAGAAGGCGTATTAGGCATGTTCGCAACCTTGAGTTGTATATGAGGGGGAAAAGAGTAGTATAAATTTTTTTAAAAAGTAAATTTGTAAATTAACATTATTTCGATAAATAAGAATATCTTCATTCAGGAAGATTTATTCTAATATTGTATAATGTCCAATTTATGTTTATGAAATAAATATACTGTAATTAGTTAAATTTGATTTTGTTAAGATTTGATTCTGAGGAAATAATTAACTTTATGTAGCAACATTTTCTGTTAGTAAGATAGAACATCCTTGTTACTCACCAGTTATTGTTCTTTTAATCTATTCTTCGTTCTTTGAGTTCCCAAAATATTTAAGATCAAAACATACAGATAATGCTCAATTTACAACCAAAATTGAAACGGGAATTTTGGTCACTAAGCGATGCAGTCATTAAGTCTTCAAGTGACCAAACTCAATTTTATGATCATTTCTACCACAGTCATTAAGCAAATCACATGGTTATTAAACAAATCATGTGGTCGTTAAGCATATCCAACTTCTCAAATTGATTTTGCTTGTGAGATGTCATCTGGGGAGATTGCAAATTGTAATCACGTGACTATGCAAGATGCTGTAACCATTGTAAATGCAAACCACTTACCAAGTGCCCAAAATGGCAACCACATGACCATGCATGTGACTTCGAGGACAGGTCATAGATCGCTTTTTCCAAGACCATCACAATTTTGAACCATTGTTCAACGAACAGTTGTAAGTTGAGGACTATATTTATTGTGTTAATTCTAAAAAAAGTTTTAGAAAGTAAATTGGAGAGTACGGACTTCAGTTTAGATTTAGATTTTGGTGGGAAAGTTGCAATCTTTGCTCTTATGGCAGGCCTAATCTGGATTACATTACCAGGACTATACTTTCCTTTTTCAAAGCCAACTATGCAATTATGCAGCACCACCTGACTAAGCTTTTTTGGACCTTGGAAGGGCCAGGCCTGATTAGGATGTAAATATTAAGAGCATTAAGAGACTTTCAGAGGATTACAGGTCTGTAAAATAAACAGGGAAGTTACAAAAAAACATGTTGGAGAAACACAATAGCAAACCACTGTATTGCTGCTAAGAAAACTACATGGGTTGTAAGCCATCAGGAATAAAATTTGATTTGAAAGTTTTACCATTTTTAATGATATGAATGATGTTTCATCTAGTTTAAGCCATTTATTGAACTGGTGAACTAGAAACATGGAAAGGTTTGCAGAGTTAGTTCATCCTAGTTTCACGGTTTAAAAAAAGATTTTAATAATCAATTCAGTTGTGATTTCTTTCTTTCAGGCATAATTCACATATGTCCAAACATCAGATAAACCAAAGACCTTCAAGTATGGTCAGTGAAACATCTACTGCTGTAACTACATCTACTACAGATACAAAACTTGGATCCAAGGTAAATTTGAGTTTTTAATGAAATTTGAAAAACGAAGCATATTAAGAGAATGAGCTATATTTGGGGGCATTGTGCTAACTGTACTATATTAAATCCGTAGAAGAAATTCATGGATCCGTAGAAGAAATTCATTAGATTTGATTAGACATATCCCTCTTACTTATTTTCTATGTTCTTAAAGGTGTGTAGGGGGTTGATCCTAAATGTGCATTGCTCTTGTGCTCTTGTGCTAAGCATTTGTTTAAAATATACTTTGGTGCTTGAACTTACAGTTGATTCTTCTGGCATTGTAATTTTATGAAAAAAAATCCAAATCATTAGTCTTATAGGCATCTCTTATGTGGAGGGAAGCTTGATGTAAACACTTCTAGGAAAATAGTGTTTTATATCCCAGAGAGCAAATATTTTAATAAAAATAGTTAGTACAAAAATAAGAATAACTGTCCGATTATGCAAGACATACACACACACACACACACACGACCAATTATAAATCCCAAAATAACTGGAAAATATTCCCAAGAAAATTGTAATATAGAATCAAATGGTCAGTTATGGCACTTTTGTATTTAGCTTGTTCTTTTTCATTTATGAATGAAAATTTATATCAGGGCTTTTGTCAAATACGGGAAACCAGGAGAAAAGGCAGTTCAAATGAATGCAGATTTATTGCATGCTAAGACTCCCTGCAAGGATTTGATCTACTAAAGGTCAAAGCAAATGGGCAGTTAATAAGAGTCAACAAAATTCAAGGTGGCTTGGACTTAGATCTTTTCTGGATGCAAAGGGATTTGAGACTGATGACATGCTTGATCCCTCCCTCGAGTTCAGTCTGATCATCTTCTACAGCTTTTGTGTTCAAAGTGTCTTTGTTCTGGATCTTAGAGAAACATTACTCTGTAGATTCATATGAATATTAAAACTAGCAGTAATCTGAGTATAAATATATAAATATGTGCAGATTCCCTTAATAACTGTGTAACTAACTTAACAACTGCAGTGATTCACTTAACAACTGTGTCAAGAAAGGTCATAAAATGGAGCAAAATTCCCTTAGCTGTCTTGCTTAGGAGTGGAAAATTTGGGCTGAATTGTGACTGTAAGTCAAGGACTACCTGCACTGCACTACTATCTTCCAGTTTGCAGAGATCAAGCAATAGGATTTGAAGGACTGAAAAGTCGTGAATTTGTACTTCAATAGTTCATTATTATAATGTTGTCAGACGTTTGATTCTGCTGATTATTTTGTTAATACTTAGTCAACTAGAAGTGTGCAATCAAAAGTAAAATATAAGTTTTTGTGTTATTCCACTGTTTCTTTGGAGTTAATCCTAAATACAGTTCATACTTACTTATCTTGTATATGCTTTTTTTTAGTTAGTAAAAACTAGCAATAAAGTTCATAGCTTTGGGAAAAGGGATCAAGCTATAAGGAGAAACCCTAATATTCCTGTTGTGGTCAGAGGCTGGCTTCACAAACAAGTGAGTATTATATTTTTTTTTTAAAAAGTTGCTTTAATTTACAAGGAAAGGGGGATAAAAGAAGAAATGAACTAAACAAGAAAATATTTTTAAAAGGAAATGAGAAAAGCATACTGTAATAACTATGAGGAAAGTCATTCAGTCCATTTTTAAACAAATCATTAAACTTTAAGCACACTGAATCTTTCTGATGAATCTTTCTATTACACCAGTAGAGTCAGTTCACACACATCATCAATCCAAAAGTGTAAATCTGGGGTCATGTTGAAGGATATCCTTTTTTTAAATTACACCCTATGTTGGTAAACTCAAAATTCTTCATAGTAATAAATTCCACTTTGGGGATGTACTGTATAATTAAGAAGTATATTCCTGCTTTTAAACCATGCTGATATTCATAATGATATATTAACAAATTTATGGATATGAAATTATAGTGGAACAAAAGTGGGACGAAGCATATCATATGAGGGTCTTCTTCATGTCTACTACATGTGCATTAATCATTTCTAACAACACACAGGCTCTTCTTTCAGCATGCTAATTTATTTATGCTAATTTTTCTACCTTCTAGAAAAACTGTAAAACATTCAGAAGTGGGCTTGGTTATGATTTGCTATGATAGCTGGCTATTTTTTTAGCACATTTTCATATATTAAAGAGGCACATAGTCATTCCAGATTTTATTTAGTATATTTCTGTGTTATTTTATTCTAAGTTTTTACCAGATACCTATTGTCATTTGTGTTTCAGGATAGCTCTGGAATGAGATTGTGGAAAAGAAGGTGGTTTGTGCTGGCAGATTACTGTTTATTTTATTACAAAGGTTAGTGAATATAAATCTTTGTTTAAAAATATTTCTGCAACTGTAGAATCAGCTTTTTATTTCCCACTTACCGTATTTATCATATATGAAGAGGAAGCTTTTCCCTCAGATAGGCAACTGGACTTTCCGGTTTTACTTTGAAGATGTTTCACTTCTCATCCAAACTTCTTCTTCAGCTCTGATTGGATGGTGGGGAAGAAGAAGCTTCATGGATGAGAAGCGAAATGTCTTCAAAGAAAAACCAGAAAGTCCAGTTGCTTCTTTAAAAAACACTTTTGGGACAACCATGATCTGGATGACTGAGAATCTTTTCCCTCAAAAATTTACCAATTAATTTAGGAAGCTGTGCTGCATTCCTTAAGAATAAAAGACAGATATTAAAAATACAAATGAATATAGTTATTATTAAAGTAAGCCTGAAGAATGGCTTGAGAGGAATTCCTTTTCTAACGAATTTAACTTTTTGTAAAGTACGCATAGGGTTTCCTTCCTTAGTTTTTCCTTCCCTGTTCAGCCCATTCCCTTTTCTTAATCCATTCCTTAATCCTCATCCGTTTTCCCTCTGTAATCTTCCTGAAGAAACAACAGAAATTAAGTGCATTGTTCTATTATTTTTTGTGAGAGTGGTTTAAAAGAGAAAAGTTAATATATTCAGATGTGGATTCACTAATGTACGACATATTTTTCAGACAATTCATTTTAATTAGTTATTAATTTATCAAATACTGGTTTTATTCTGACCTTTCCCCTTTTTGGGACTGAAACATTTAACAGTTATATATAAATGCTTACTTATGTGGATACATATACACTGATGTGTAAATATGATGTGTACATATACACCAGTGTGTCATATCCACATATCCTCCAAGGAATCTCCAAGATTGGCTTCTAGTTGGCAAGCCTGGGTTAACAAAGTGGGCACAAGATTTTTGCACAAGCAAAATACGAGACCTGCTTATATTTTTTTTTCATCCACTCCTTATTTGGACTTAGCCATTTGGAATTTACCTTATCTCTTGTTTGAATATGATATTTGAGGGAAGATTAATGACTGTTGCATTTTATATACGTGCATTTCTGATATCAAATTGACAGATCAAGTGTTGTATGTATTCCTCATATAGAGTAAAAAATTACTGTTTATTTATTCAGGCGTTGCATACATCTTCACTAGCACTCTTTTTCTTTTGAATACTTTTAACCCAGGGGTGGGCTGCTACAGGTTCGCACGGGTTCAGGTGAACCCATAGCGAAGATTCTGCATGGTTCGGTGAACCGCTAAATCCCACCCCTCCCCACCCCTCCCAGGAGTCCCCACGCGGCCCGGTAAGTACAGGGCCCATGCGGAGGCTCAGGGAGGGCGAAAAACAGGCCTCCCGGAAGCTCAGGAAGACTGGAAATGAGCCCGTTTTCGGCCTCTGGAGCCCGGGGAGGCCATTTTTGCCCTCGCAGAGGCTCAAGGAAAGCCTCCGGAACCTGGGGAGGGCAAAAACGCCCCCTCCTCCGCTGTGGTGCAGGAGGCCGATTAGGCCACGCCCACCATGGCCACGCCCACCCAGCAACCAGGCAGACAACCCATTTCTAAAAATTTTCAGGCCCACCCCTGTTTTAACCTTGTGAACAATGTTGCATGGTTCCATTAAAGAATAAATAATTAGAGCAAATTGAAACATACAAAGGCCTTGATCTTCTTATTTAAATGATCCATCAGTTTATATTCTTCATACGTACTTCATTTCTCTCATATGTCAGCTGTGTATCTGAAAAGTGGATGACAATAGTTTAATAAAATGTATAAATGAATTAGAAGAGTAATCATTTAGTTATTGACATGATCGAGGAACTTCAATTGGTATGAAACTTAGTAGGGGAGCGGAGACAATTCCAAGCTGAAAAATTACTATTCCATTCTCTGCTTTAAGCTTTCCAGGATGAACTGAACACTGTTGGAAACAGAACATTGGACTATATTTTTTATATTGTTGGGAAGTAATTTATATAAAATTATATATTATAATGTATTTGCAGTATATTTCACAATATGGGCAGAAATTGGAATCTTCTTTGTAGAGGGTTAGATAACATTTTATCCTAGCTCTCAATTCACTTTCTTTTTATTGGAAATGCAAAAGATTGAACCTAGGGCCTTCTGCATGCACATATGTGCTTCTCCACTATATTGTAACCGCTCCTTAGTTTTTAAAGTACTCACTGTCCCAACTGGAAGATAGCATTTGAATCTAGTAAACATTTAATAGCTCCTGTGTTTTATAGAGGGTTAGATGTGGTGGAACTATAATGTGTGTGTATTTTGCTCAGTCACTTCAATCCCAAATGAACCAGGTAAGTTCTTTGCTTACTATATTTAGGTTTTTGGACCACACCAGTTAGTTTTGCTGTAAGTATATTGTGTTTTAATTTTAAAAAAATTGAAACTTGATTATTTCTTTCATTCAAAAGACAGCAGAGAAGAATCTGTTCTTGGAAGTATACCATTACCTAGTTATGTAATTTCACCTGTGGGACCTGAAGATCATATAAATCGCAAATATTCCTTTAAGGTAAATTTACTATTTGCAAACTATATGGTTTGTTTTAAGCAACCAGATGTGCTGCATTTATATATATTCAATATAGTCTTGATATTTCCTTGAAAAGATGTCATAAAAGAAGCTAGTTGACTTTCTGATGCATTGGGATAACTTGCAACAGAAACAATATCTGAAATGTCTTTGAGTAGATTTTGCAAAACAATAGGTTTTGGACTTTTATTTTCCTTGACTAGGCCCTGAATTGAGTCAATCTGGAATGATTCCAACTGGCAAATTACATGATAAATTCTAATTCTGTAGTTAGAGTAATGTATTTATAAACATCATGTAGCATGTTTTTAAACAACAAGCTCATTAGATAAAGAGGATGGCTTCTGAAGTTCTGCAATAGTAGTCTATAAAACTCCAAAGTTTTACCTGTGTTGCATATGCAAAAAAAATTTCTGCTTGTCATCAGGAATGGGATTAGTTTTAACACAACTAGCATTAGTTTGACTGTATTTGAAAAATCATTTCAACCCATAGTTAAATTTAGGCTTTGTTGCTATTATTATTTAGTATACAATGCTGAGTTTTATAAGTACTGTACATATGGTATGAATTTATTAACTCTGAACTTACTTAAGTCAGTGTTCTTATCTTATTTGGTGTTTTTCAATACAAAAAGATTAAGTCCAAAAATGATTGTAAAAACTGGGTGGAAGTATCGATTTCTTTTGCACTAGGGTTTTTTCCATTGCAAAAAGACTGCTATCAGGAAAAAAAATAACTTTGGGGATATAATACATTTTGTCTATTTGAAACAAATTAATAATTCGCATAATAGATGGTATATCGTGGTTGAAAGTATGTTTAACTAAAAAGAAAATCTAAGTCAAATTAAAAATACATGTCATCCATATTTATATTCTGCTTTCCAAAAATAATTAGATTTTACATTATATATAATGCTAAAGATTTTGGCTAGGTGCTTTACAATGGAAAAGTGATTTAAGACAGCTATGTGGCTATCTCCCTTCATTTTGTTTCAGGAACTGTAATTAGCACTGAATGTCTTAATTTTATATTACATAAACAATCATAAACCTAAACCACGGTTTTTCCAATTGCAATGTAGTTTGTTGGTTTCATTATGTGTGTGCAAAATGCTAAACCACAAACTGCACCCAAGTAGAAAGTAAGGCAGCAGTGCCTCCAGAGGAGATAATAGATTTATTTATCTATAATATAGTCCCAAAAGTTTAATTACTATGGGTGGTTAATTAGATGGTATTACATTTTATCAGTGTACATTGAAAGTGCCATTGAATTACCTGTAATGAATACATAATTCTAACATCCTCATAAAATATGTATGCTAAATTATACTCTGGAAAATTGTACATTATTGATTAGTAAAATAAATTACATGCTCCATTTTTCACAGATATCAATGTTCAAATCACTCCTGATCCTGAAGATAAAAATAGAGATAGATGAATTAGCCTCTCTGACAGTTTGCCCAATGATATATAGTGTGAACCTTGAAACTAACAGTTTACAACAGTAAAATATAAAAACTAATACATAATAAAAAGAAAGGCATGTTGCAGGCCCCATTCACGTAGGAATGTATCTGATGGGAGATTAGAAGGCAGCATTTTCTTCCACAGTACCTATCCTCTGGAAAATCATTGCTCCTGAGGTTGGGTTACCCTCATCTTGCTGGTCTTCCAGAAAAGCCTGAAAACTTGGCTTTGCCATCTGGTCTGGGGATCCCATGACATGGGAATGGGACCTGCTACGGGGCTGTATTGCTAGGGAAAGGCGCTCTCCTGCTGGCGTAGGGTGCTGTTGTTGTTTTTTGTAATGGTTTTTAATTTTTTTAAATTGTTATTGTTTGGGTTACAGGCAGTCCTTGTTTTACAACCACAATTGAGGCCAAAATTTACATTGCTAAGTGAGGCATTTGTTAAGTGATTTTCCCACTTTTAAGACCTTTCTTGCCGCAGTTGTTAAGTGAATCACTGTAGTTGTTAACTTAGTAATCCAGTTTGTTCAGTGAATCAGGCTTCCCCATTGACTTTGCTGGTCAAGGTTGCAAAAGCTGATCACTTGATCCCAGGACACTGTAACTGTCATAAGTATGAACTAGTTGCCAAGCATCTGAATTTTGATCATGTGACCTCAGGGATGCAATAGTTGTAAGTGTGAAAAACAATCATAAGTCATTTTACCCAGTGCTGTTGTAACTTTAAACGGTCACTAAATGAAGTATTATAAGGCGAGGACTATCAGTATTTTGTTTTATTGCTTTGGTGTATTTAACTTTGTACGTCACTCAGAGTTATTTATGTGAGTAGCATGGCTAAATTTACGAAATAAATAAAATAAAAACTAGATTGAATAAAAATAGAGCAGTCAATGAAAATAAAAACAGTTTAAAAACACAATATACCGTAACTGAGTTCAAGTTCACCTTCATTGGTCTCTGTGAATACTATATAGCTGCAACCCGTTACAAAATAATTCATTTTTCACTCCTTTATGGAAGCATGTCCCTGTTGAAACAGGTCTCATTTCTAACAGGACATGAGAGGCCATAACAGAGATGCTTAACCTTTGGACTGATGTAAATTCTCACATAGTGAGTACAGATAATTTCTCTAGTTGTGATGAACTCATTGAATAAGATAACTGTACCGGGAAAAAGCATTCCTGCAGATACCTAGGAGCCAAGCTGTTGAGGGTGTTGAAAGCCAACATCAATATTTTGAATTATATATGGAAACTGTAGATAGCCCATGCAGCACCTGCAGTGTATGGATAACCTAGCTGTAGCAGCTTGCATTCTCCATCCTTCCCGGGGCTGCATTCTGTACCAACTGCAGTTTTGAAATAGTCTCTCATAGTGACCTAGTGGAGATTACATTGTAGTAGTCTATCTTAGGGGTCATATCTGCATGAATTTCCATTGCTAATATTTATAACAGCAGCATACTCATGCATTATAATTAGCTATTCATAGGAAGAAATGGTAGAATAAACAAATTAGTTTTCTCATCTTTTTGATGGAAAATGTAGTGTCTGAATAAATCTGTAAAAGCAGTCTTTCAGATTGGTTGTAATTATGCAGTTCTTTTCTCTTTTCTATGTCCTAAGCCAGTGTAATTTATTTTCCATCGTTGCATCCAAATCAGTGTATGTATTAATCTAAATTATTCCATCTTTGAAGTCAAATACTTCTGTCTAATACTTTGCATTATTCATAAAAATGTAGGCAGTATTTTTCCAAATGTTTATTGTCACAACTACTATTTTCAGAATTATTTATCCTTGTGTACTTGGGCTTTATTTCATTGATAATATTCCAATACATAGATTGATATTAAATATTAGTAGTGCAAACTCATATATTTACTTAGAAGTAAAACACAACAGGATTTATTCCTATGGTCTTTCCCAATGAAGTAAAACATGCAAGCTCTTATTCCCAATGGCTTTCCAATTAAAAATTAGATAATTTTTTAAATTCCAGATTTAATGTAAGCTAGCATGTCTGAAACACATTGCTAGTTTGAAAAATACCCCACTATTAATCCTTCCTTCCTTCCTTCCTTCCTTCCTTCCTTCCTTCCTTCCTTCCTTCCTTCCTTC
>JANHFL010009522.1:264828-277845 GCA_032468155.1 Oxyrhabdium leporinum | reverse complement strand
CATGCTACTCCCCCCCTCCCTAGGAACTCAAGATATTATATATAGCACTCTTCCAAATTTTTCCATATCCAAATCCTGGATAAATTGGGAATAAAAAGAATAATTGGGCTCTTGAGTTTCCGTGGTTTGCATGGCTCAGGATAGAGCTCAAAATGGATTACAATAGGCCTCGACATAGAACCATAATGGATCCTCTCTATTATGGTCAGATGTGACAGTTGTAAAATGGGTCAGTCATGTGACCAAACTGATTTTATGTCCTTTTTTGCACTGGTTGTTAAGCAAAAATACTGTGGTTGTTAAGCAAAATAATAGTTCACTATGGGCACGGTTATCCTGAAAACTATGTTTTATATTTTTGAAAAAAATCATAAAATGTAGCCATGTGATCACAGGACACTGCAAATGGCTGTAAATGCGGCATATTGCCAAGTGCACAAGGTTTGGTCACATGACCACAGAAGGGGCCTGACTATTGTAACTTCAAATCTGATCGTATGTCCTCTTTTTTAGACAGTTGTAACTTCAAATGGTTGCTAAGTGACTGGTCATAAGATGAGAACTACCTGTATTCTTTCTAATCTAACACTGTAATGGGCTGTACAAAACTGGTCTTCAAACTGTCATGATTTTTTTACATCCACCTTTAGCTACAAAATGATCGGAGACTTTCATTTATTTCTCTGTGGAATTGATTACAGTCTTGACATATTTCTGTTAAAATGTAGAGGAAGGTATTATTTTTGTGGAGGTTTCTGATTATGAATCTCAGGAAGCCAGAGAGGCCACAGTGTGATGTGCCATTCTCAACCACTTCACAAAGGGATGATCATAAACACCACCAAAGAAGTGCATACATCATCATAAATTGCCTTGAAAATCAGGGCATCTCTCTAGGGAAAACCTGTTTGAAAATTAGTGGGAGGGCATATTTTGACAAAATTCTGCTTATCAGTGTACATTAAACTCTTATCAAAGTATACCTGAAATTGAAAGGATTGATGGTTTAACTTCTTCAGGATCAATTTCAGGTATGCATTCTTTAAATTTCTTTCAAAACAAAATTAGCTGAATGAGATAATTGATAAAATTTGGTATAACAAGAACAATCCTGTAACTGGCATTCCCAATCATGCCACTGGAAAAAAGTCTCCCCAATTAAACAATAATTGCATTTCAAAATTACAAATGTCTGACCTCCTGCGGTTAAAATATTTAATATTTCTACATCTGGAGCAGACAGTTGCCAAGATCTCTGCATGTGTTCCTTATATCTGGCATATCAGCTTTGCAAAAACTAGAATCCTATGCAAAAAGAGTGCTAATAACAGTGTGGAAAGATGACACTCAGCAACAGTACAGACAGCATGTTAATGTCACGGACATAACTTCTCTTAAGGAAATCCAAGATATGTCATGACTTCTAAAGAAAAGCCAGCTGAAAAGCTTTACATGGTTAAAACATCCACAGAGTGTCAACATTTGAAAAATTGTTTGCTTTGAAATGCAATACATATATACTTTTCAGCGATAGGAGTCTGTGGATTTAAGTATCTGTGTATACCATTTTCATACACACATAAATATACACATATACACAAATATGTGTATATGTGTATGTTTGTGTATATATATATGTGTGTGTGTGTATACATGTGTGTATACACACATACATATGTGTATGTATGTACAGTATATATACACACATGTATGTGTGTATAAATACTCATGTGTGCATATATATGCATGCACACACATATACATGCATGTATATGTGTATATATGCACACACATGAAAATAAGGACACATACATACCTACAGTTTTATGTTATTTCAGTGTTATTAGAATTCTTTTAAACGGTGGCTTTAAACCAATAACTCCAAATGTCTCCTTTTACAATTAGGCTATATATTGCCATGTTGTTTCAGTGTATATGACTCAGATTTATATAATATGAATTCAGTATGCAACCAAATCCTCTTTTCGCCATAATAGCTAACATTTCAACCAAATCATTTCCAGTTGGAAAGTATAAGAAATTATTTCAAAAGCTTTCTTTTATGTCACACAGTTTTGCTCTCCCAGGGTTTAGGGAATGAATAATCATTTGCTTTATCCGAGTTTGCACAACACACTGAAACTTTACTCCAGTTTGGAAACCATAATTGCTGTATTCATGCAACTTGCTGTGCCCGAATAAATCAATCTAATTGTAGTTTGATTTAACAGTAAACCACACAAACTACGCAACTACTTTCACCCTATCTTAGAAGTGTTGTAAACTATGGAAAATAAAAATGAGATTGAAATACTCTATCTTGCTCTAGAAACCTATAACAAATCACATAAAACTTAGTTAAAGCTTTTGTTCCTTTAAGGCAGGGGTGTCAAACTCGCATCGTCACAGTGTTGTCATGTGATGATATCGCAACATTTTTCTCCTTCGCTAAACCAGGCATGGGCGTGGCCAGTGTGTGACACATCCGACCTATGGGCCATGAGTTTGATACCTCTGCTTTAAGGTTTTTATTGTTTTCTTTTGACTAAATTATTTTATCATTTTTTTTCCAAAGTCAAGGGAGTTAAACCTTAAAATAAGATAATCTATAAAAGAAGCCCAGATTCCTTCCCTACCTGTCCCTCTGTAATCTTGACAGCCCCTCTGTCCTCTTTGCCAGCATGTTCTTCCATTCACAAGGTGTGCACCCTATGCTATGGTCAATCTGCCTTGAGCTTAATGTGTGAAGGTTAGGGCTGGTGCTAGACATGAATCAGGCCACTGGATCCATTCAAGTGTAATTTTCAGAAAAATCCCCACTGTCTTCAGGAATTACCGAACTGAATTCTGCAGCTCAATTTACCCCATGTTCTTAATCATGATGTGATTTGTGAGCCCAGGCACTAAACTCTGTAAAAATGATTTACAACTTAGCAGCAAATACAAACCCAGTTAATTTGGCTTAGTGAACAAACCAAAAATTAAATGAATCATGATTTAGGACAGTTTGTGAACCCAGAATGGCTATGAGATGTACCCAAACACAAACGTAATACAGGTAGTCGTGAACTTACTACCACAGTTGAGCCCAAAATGTATGCTGTTAAAGTGAGAAATTTGTTAAGTGAGTGTTGCTCCATTTTATGACTTTTTTCCCCACATTTGTTAAGTGAATCACTGCAGTTGTTAAATTAATAACACGGTTGTTAAATGAATCTGGCTCCCCCATTGACTTTGCTTGTTGAAAGGTTGCCAAAGGGGATCCCATGATTCCGGGACACTGCAACTGTCATAAATGTGAGTCACTTGTGAAGCATCCAAATATAAATCATGTGACCGTAGGGATGCTGCTATGGTCATAAGTGTGAGAAATGGTCATCACTCACTTTTTTCAGCATCACTGTAACTTCGAACAGTCATTAAATGAACTGTGGTAAGTCAAGAACTATCTGTAGTTATAATTAAACTCTTAGAATCGTAAAGCTGGAAAGAGCCATTTAGGCTATTGAATCCAACCTATTGATGTTGGAATGCAGTCTTAATAAATTAATTTATCTGAAAAAGGCTACACTACTCTAATTGAGCTTTCAGAAAACTGGTCATTCAGCAATACCTCATGTTATGACTCTATTGACATCATGGCCTACTTTGAGCTGAATAACAGTAATGGTTGCAGCATTTTAGGAATGATTGACCCATTAGCTATATAATCAAAAAGTCAGAGGAAATCTCACTGCCAGAGCTCTTTTTTAAAAAAAACAACTCTGAAAAATATTGATTTGGTAGGAATTGGTAAAGAGTATATCACCTGAAAGCTCCATTAGGTATTTAACCACCTCATAATAATAGCCACAAATGAGAGCAAAATGAAGAAAGCCAAATTAATATTTGAACTGTTTGGGGTTCTGCATTCAATCATCCTTTAAAAGGTTTCATTTAAGAGGATTTCAGTGAGAGGGAAAGGGAAGGAAAGAAACTAAGGCTGTAAATGCCACCATTTATAGGATGTCCTCTTCTTTCTCTGCATTAATGGCTCTCGCACAATGTGGCCTTAATCACCGCTAAGCATTTTCCTTAGATATCTCCCTTTAACCAAATGCCGCAGACTGCATTGATTAGACAGTGATAGCTCTTAAATCACTGCTAATCACAAGCATAATTATAGCAACTGGGGAATCATACCAGGGACTGCAGGTGGTTCTGAAATGCTGTACTAATGAACTGTTTTGCCAAATTTCCTGTGGCTAATGAGACACTTTTTTTAAAGGAAAAGAAAAAGTAAAAGAAGTGCCATAAATAATCTTGGTTATAAATGCCTAGACAGGCTTTTATAGATAGATAGATAGATAGATAGATTGTTTCATGTTAATAAACTGCATTGTTAAGGCTTCGTTATATTAAAAGCCCATGCTTTCTTTTATTTTGACAATATTTCATCTGGGACCGATTTTTATTCAAAAAAAAAAAAAAGCAAATTATCACATATTATTTAAGTCATGAGCCAATCGGGATAGCGGTTAAGGCATCAGGCTAGCAACAGGGAGATTGTGAGTTCTAATCCCACCTTAGCCATGAAAGCCAGCAGAGTGACCTTGAGTCAGTCACTCTCTCAGCCCAATCCACCTCCCAGGATTGTTCATGTCAGGGAAATAGGAGGAGGAAAGTAAAGCAATAGCACTTAGACTTATATACTGCCTCATAGTGCTTTACAGCACTATGCATGTTGGATATGTTTGCCCCCTTGAGTAATTTGTAAAAATAATAAAGGCAGGATACGAATAAATAAATAAACTTGTTAGCCTATAAAAGTTAAGTTAATATTTCAAACAGAATGTATTTATTTATCTATTTGTTTCTCTAATAACAATCCAAAAATTGGATTTTTGGAGGTACTTTTGGAAATGAGGATTTTACAACATGATGTCTTCCAATTGGAGCATCCCAGCCTGAGCTGACATTCTAGTCTCCCTATTTTGGTTGTCTTTAGTGGCTCTGTGCCATCCTACCTCTTATTAATATTAGCCTTACTCCACTTTCCTAAAATGCATAAACTCCAAGGCAAAGCACATAACAATTCAGTAAGCAATAGCAGGAAAAGTGAGTTTAGTCCCCCCAACAAGATTTTAGAGTACAGCTATAGCACTTAGATTTATATACTGCTCCATAGTGTTTTACAGCACTCTCTGAACGCTTTACAATGTCAGCATATTGCCCCAACAATCTGGGTCCTTATTTTATCAGCCTCAGATGGATGGAAGGCTGAGTCAACAACCTTCAGCCAGTCAGTTTCGACCTCCAGGATTATGGGCCGAGTTAACCTGCAACATTGCATTCTAACCACTGCATCACTATGTCTCTTATGTCCATAATTTTCACTCAGGACAACCAGTTTGATCTAGTGGTTAAAGTACTACGTAGAACCCAGCTAACTGTAAATTCTAATTGAAGTACGAAGCCAGCTGGGGGACTTTGAACTCTCTCTCAGCCCTCAAAAGCAGGCCATGGCAAACCATTCCAAAATCTTGAGAAGAAAACTGCAAGTACCACACCAGGCAGTCACCTGAAGTCAACATGACTTGAAAGAGTGCACGTGTGCGCACACACATACACACACACACTTCTCCTGGTTAACTGTCTGGGCTTGACATTCCTCAGAATGCAAATCTCTAATTTTCAAAGCATTGGTGATGTTGGTTTATTTAGTTAGTGAGAAGAGAAGGCACTATCATGGAACCAAGATGTGGGTTGGAAGTCAAGCAGATTTGAAGGCAGTCATGTCAAATTATATCATTTGGCATTCTACCGTAACTATCAGATCATGCCATGGTTTTTATTCGTAGTTCCTGTTAAAATGGAACTGAGAGATAGATGGTCTTTAATATTTCTTCCAGGCAGTTCCCAGGGAAGCATTAAAAGAGAGATATATTAGTAGTATCCTTCACTTCCCCTCTCTACTACTTCCCATATAAAATATTTAATCTTCATGTCCCATAGCAATCTAGTTTGCAGATTACTCATTTCCTGCTGTTAGAAAGCCAGAATTCATGTTCACACAAGGCTGCTTTGAGTGGAAAATAACCATACTCCTCTCCCCATTGTCTGTTTCAGATTGGTGGTTTCCCCAATTATATCCTCCCTCCAACCAGCCAATCAAAGAGGTTGTCTATCTTTAATACACTACATAGAAAAAAATGCATTTATTCTTCATATGTTTCAATTCTATCCTTTCTTATCAGCAGTTTCTGAACCTCACATTCAGCAATTTTCTGGAATGAAAATCTGTTCCCTGCCCTATAAGGATGTCTAGGTATAAATGAAAGGAAATACATACTAATTAGAAAAATATGGATCAGGCTATAAGTCATTTATGTTAATATATCAGACATACAATTTTTATTTTGTTTCATAAAGAAAATCTATCAATTCAAAAGACATCAAAACCAACATTTATTTTAATGCAAAATAAAAAATCTAAATAACTTTGACAGCATTCCTTTGTTTATGATATTTTACATGCTTGCAGACATACCACAGAGAGACAGAGGGGGGAAAAATACTCTGCAGCCTCTTACATAATTTACATGACACTGTAATATTTTGTGATGAATTACTGAGGAGGAGACCCACCTGACTAAAATCTCAGTAAAAAGTTTAGTGCTGGGAATAGGGCTATTCCCTAACTTTCCATAGCACTGATTCTCGCAGCAAGAAAAAGAATGAGTGTTCCCCAACTAGCATCCTTTTGGGTAAATGAAAAAAAATACCAGTATTTCAGTTTTAGATCACTGTTTAGTGGGCTTTCTTAAATATAGTGCTTCGCTTTAGCCTTCCATGGTTAATTTAATAGCTCTTCTAGGAATTTCCAGGTTCTTTTTATTTTGCAAAACAAAATAAAGTAAGATTTTTAATAAGATTAAAAATGCTATCAAAAGTTGTAAGAGTAACACACTCGAAATGACAGCAGTCCAGATGGATTGGGGAAATAAATCCTGTTTGCTTACACTTTATATTTCCAGCAGCCTTGATAGGCCTTATTTCTCCTTTGCTCATTAGCTTCAATATGATGATTCAAACATGATTGAGGTTTTCAACACACCAATCACTCCGTTTGTGTTATTTGAGCTAATAATATATCTGTTCTGAGATGGGTATGCTTTCTAGTTACTATGTCTGACACATTGAACAGACACAAAAAAGTAGACATGTGTGTTCTGAAAAACTAAACTAGTCCTCCATAAGGAGGCAGTATTGAAAGGCATTCATGGAATGTCCAAGCCTCAGGAGGTCTCCTGTGATTCTACCAGAGGCTTTGTTCACCATGATGTTGGTCATTAATTTTAGAACTTCGTGAGAACTTTGTTAGGTGTTCTAACTCCATTAGAACTTAAAATAATAGCTGCATCTTTAAAACAAAACTGTAAGATCTTGAATATCATGACAAGCAGAATTATGTTGTAACCTCCAAACATACAGCACTTTTTTTTCCCTTAACAAATTATTTTCAATAAACACTATTTGAAAGACATGTTGTTTGCTTTATTAAGTGACACCTTAGTTTATAAGGAATATTACATAAAGTTTTAATAACTCATACTTTATGATGCTATATAAAGTATTATTCTTGATCTTTTTTTAAGTTGGGGTGATTTCCTGTTATGACAATTTGTAAGGCAAAGCTATACAGCTGGCAATATTAGAATGCATATGGTATGCCACAGTTGCATTAGCTGTTTTGTTGAATAATTCTTAAGAGACGATGTCTATACACCACTTTAACCAGGAATGTACAAGCTGAATCCTTGACCTGTATATAATACCATTAACCTTCAGGAGTGGCTTATATCCAAGGAAAAACTTATTATTAATAGGCAAGACCAGGAAAATTATTACATGCATACCAAATATTTCTATTAATAATTTACTTTCATTTAAATCAGATTTTGCTCTATGATTTTCTACTTTTTAAAATATGGTCTCCTATATGCTGAATAATATGGCCTAAAACAATAATTAAAGCTGAAATCATGGGCAGTGTTATTGCTGTTATTTCAATATGCTGCCTTTCTACTCTGATTTTAATTAAGCATGAGCTCCCTATCAGATTGCATTGTGAGAGTTTACTGTAGCAGGCAGCAATTAAGTTGACACAAAATTGTATTATTTTAGTTGAAAATAAAATGCAAACAATCTTCTCAGAAGCGTAAAACCCATCCCTTGATTTATTTTGCATTCCCTTTGACAGAATTCTAGTATCTCATGGTATGCCTATTATTTCTTGTCTATAAAATACTTGTTGTGCTTAGTTGTTGGTGTTTTGGGGCCCAACCTGGATTTATATGTATTCCATATTCTCGATATATTACCTCTGTGATTTTTAAAATCTACATTAATCATATTCTTATTTTTATTTTGTGACTTTATTTTACCACAAAACTTACCACAAAAATCCATGCTATCCAAATCTCAGGTCATATTCTTCTAACTCCAAAAGTCTTTTATTTCTAAGAAACACACATTCTTTCATACAAACCAAACATCAAGCTGCAAAATACAGGTTGTTGCTGTAGTCGACATACAACAATTACACTTAGTGACCGTTTGAAGTTACAACGGCACTGAAAAAAGTGACTTGTGACTGTTTTTCACACGATCGTTTTAGCATCCCCATGGTCTCGTGACCAAAATTCAGATGCTTGGGAACTGACTCACATTTATGACCAATGCAGTATCCTGGGGTCATGTAATCACCTTTTTTGACTTTCTGACAACTCAATGGGAAAACCAGATTCACTTATTAACCGTGTTACTAATTTAACAACTGCAGGGATTCAGTTAACAACTGTGGCAAGAAAGGTCACAAAATGGGGCAAATGTAACTTAACCAATGTTTTTTCAATTAGCAACAAAAATTCTGGGCTTAATTGTGGCTGTAAGTCAAAGACTACTGTATCATTTCAAAACAGGTAAAACATTTTTTTCCCCTTTGTATCTCGTAACACTTTATAGTCAACTTTTGGGGTTTTTTTCCCCCTTGGCATACAAACATGAAAGGCATGAGATAAAAAAAGAAATTGTGCCCATCTGATCCATCTACCACTTCCTTATTTGTCTTTTGCTGTTTAAATGTTCATCTCTTTTTGAGAATCTTAACAATTCAATATACAATGACTATTTTTATCCTCCCCTTTCTTTCAGCCCATTTAGTCTTCCACCCTTCCTATGTATATAGGAAGTGTGTGAATGTACAGTGTGTATGTATGTACAACCACCCCCACCCACACAATATTATGTTAAAAAATAATTTCCAATTCTATAAAAATATAGATGACACTCAGTGTGGAATTCCTGTCTTCTTTCTTGAAAAAAAGGGCAATGCTGTGAGAAAGTCATGAATGTATTACACATTTACATCTCACATAGGTGTGTGTGTGTGGGGGGGGTGTTCCACGCCAAAACAGTCATCAACTGCAGTTGCCAATGATCATTATCAAATGGCACAGGTACAAATTGATTGCAAAAGGAAAATGTTAGTGAAGTAATTGATATGCTTCGCTCTTCCTTCTTCTTATTCTACCCTTTCAGACATCTGAGCAATTAGATTACTTCCCTGTTCATTATTTAAAAAAAAAAAAAAAGAATATTTGCTCCAAGTTGTTCCTTGTTTCTTCTGAATTTCACTATGAAAATTAGCAGAAATGCCCACAGGTTCTAATTACTGAAAGGGTCTCTATTTGACAGATAGTCAAGGGGAAATTATATCATGTTCAAAGAGTCCAAACATATTTTAACTGAAAATACCTTGATATAATGTAGGTGCTTTATAATACCTAATTATAATCCTTGATTTTTCTAAAAAATGCCGTTTTTGTTGGGTCGCAGTAGTATTTACTTTAAAATAAAACATAAGAAAAACTTTTTTTTAGCTTTTTGTACTATAATATAATTCAATGTACGTGCTTAACATTCTATGGTATTACATCAATTTATTATGGAAGCAGCTGAAATGACTTAGGCTGTAATGCTTTAGATGAATTAGGAGGGTAAAACTGTTAATTATAGGGGTATGATTGTATATTAATTATAAGGATGTGGTTATACTCCCTGCTGAACATCAAGTTGGCAGTATGGTTGGCCTCTACTCCAAAAGAGCCTTCCTATGTATTTTTGTAGCACACTAACTGTTGCCTTCTTGAGGACATAAGAACTGTTTCCATAATACATATATTGAGATATTTATTTAGCATTGGCATAATACTCCAATCAAATAATACTTTCAAATTATAACTGGTTCTAGATTTTTAAAGTCTTAGGTACTTAGTGGTACTTAAATCTAAGTCTTAGGTACTCAAAGGAGTTGAGTTTGACTTTAATATGTCCTCCCTGACTTCATCTAATCATAAAATGGTTTCAAACTAAAGGTATGTGTGTGTGTGCATGGGCATGCACACGCATACTTTTTCAAGTCAGTTTTTTTTTTACTCCTGCTAACTGCCTAGACTAGTCCTTGAAGATTTTTTGGCAAGGTTTAGAAAAGTGTTTTGTCATTGTCTCCTTCCTAGGGCTGAACGAGAATGACTGGCCCAACTTCAACCAGCTGGCTTTGTATCTAAGGTGTTACTAGAACTCAAGTTCTCCCAGTTTCTAGCCTGGGGCCTTAACCACTATTATACAATAAAGCGGCTTGCATAGGTAGTAATACTGTTCTAATAATAGCCTTAACCTGCTGTGAAGCCAGGATTACCTGGATGAATCCTTTCTTTATACTGTCACTCTGCTTGAAGCTCTGGGACTTCTGAGCTCTGCCATTAAACTCCTGCTGTACTCAGGACATCTGTCAAAGCTTTTCCAAACAGCCAGCTTCAAATGCCATCCAATTAGAAAAAAAGTTATGCAGGCACAAATTGTGCTTCTTCTATTGTTGATCCCTACTCTGCAATGTCAATGAGACTGGTAAAGGGTGATGCACTTATTATGGGTCAAGTTAATGAATGGGACTAGTAGATTTTCCTGATTTCTTTTCTCTTCCATCTGATAGCGGGCAAACAGCCAGCAATCACTTTCCCTAAAGTGAAGCTGGATAGGATCAGACAATTGGATGTGAGGGCTTACAATGGCAGGCTTAACCACCTGCAAAGTTGCCCGACCAAACATTGCAAGGAATCAAATTATTTCCTAGTGGGTAAGTTAGTAGAACACACAATTGTCATTGGAGTAGTCACCGTGACACTTACAGCCACCATAATTGCTACCGTAAGTGCTACCATAACTGAATACAAAAAAATGTTGCTATCTTCATGTCACAAAAAAAGTGGAAATTCCTTATCAGCAAAAGCAGTAGAAAATTACCTACACACATCTAGGAGAAGTTAGTTCTCCTTCCTGCTTTAAATTGGTCTTTCACCTTTTAGGACACATCAGACTTGTTTAGCATGTTTACAGTTAGCTGAGACAGAAGGGTTTGGGCTATTTGGAAGCTGTGGGTGAAATCTTTTTATCTCAGTTGACTTGAAAAATGCTGAAACAACAAACTCCTAAAGTAGTAGTAGTAGCAGCAGCAGCAGTATGTATGTATGTAGGTGTATATGTACCGGTATATATTAAAAAAATGAGTCCCTGCAGATTTTATTCCACTACTTGTTGCCAACTATAGAGGCAGTGCTCATCTCCATTTTGAGGCTGTTGAGCCAGCACTGTCTGGAGATGTTTCTGCTGTCATCTGGCCAGCCTGACATCACAGAGTGTTGTTACCTTCCCACCGAAGGTACCTATTTATCTGCTCACATCTGCATGCTTTCAAACTGCTAGGTTGGCAGGAGCTGGGACGAGATTGAGAGCTCACCTCATCTTGCAGTACATCAAACCTATAAGCACTCATATAAGGAAAAGTGTACTTCAAAAAATGGGGCAATTAAACATGCCTTGAAATAACTTTGAAGGTGAATGGAAAATTAACAGAGTAAAGTGTTATCCCTTTTTGTCATCCAGAAAGTATTGACTATCTCTTCTGGTGATGAGGCAATCAGATCATGTGGATAAGCCCTCAGAAAGCATTTTCTTTGTTTACTTGTAATAAAAAAAGTCTTTTGGTCTATCAGTTGATTTGGGACTGATTGGGAGGACTTTGTAAATATAATGTATTCCATGAGTTGAGCTTTATGTTTGGTTGGTTGGTTTATTTCTATATTGCTTGCAGTGTCTTGCAAACTACCTTAAAGATTATTCAGTGAAAAGCAGAATGTAAATCTTCAAAATAAATCAGAAATTCAGTACAATATCAAGGACATAGTTTGATACTTTCACTTGAGAAATATTTATTTTTATTGATTTTACATCAATCCACTCAGTGTGGAATCCTAGTTATTGGGAAATGCCAAATTATGCTAAGAATGTGAGGAATATGGAGAAAGCAAGAAAATATGGCATCTATTTAATTTACTCATTATACTTATATCACATCTCACTATCCAAATATAAGACTCTTTAGAATAACATGATTTTTTTGGGGGGTGGGGAGGGTGAGGAAGGAAGAGAAGGATGGAAAAGACTGCTGTTTTTTTTCAGAAATATACGGTAATTATGAACTTTTCTAAAGGGAAAAAGTTTTCCTGATGCAAAAAGAATAAAATGTAATATCTGTAACTAAGAACTGTTGAAGTACATGTTTAAGAGCATTAGCTGCAAGCCTTATGGCTGAAAACCGAGAGTACATTTAAGCTCTGACGTCTCTAGGTGCCTGGGTAATATTTTATTTTCCCGTTCCACCACTACCTAAAACATGTTGATAAAATAATAACAACATTTACTAAGGGCAAGTATTTTTGGCGCTATTGCAGTAAGGATTACTAAACTTTGAAATACTCTCTGAAAACATTTATAGCAGTTTTAAATCATCATAACCGGTGTTTAAACAGAACGGTAGACAAAAATTTAACATGCATTTTCATCTAACTTCATGATTTTTTTATACAATGATTGGTTTAGTTTAAGCGCAAAGGCCTCAGGAGGGATCAGGAGGGA
>JANHFL010009522.1:220857-232943 GCA_032468155.1 Oxyrhabdium leporinum | reverse complement strand
GAAACAGCTTGCGTCCAAAAGTTGTAGGTGCTTCATCACTGAAGTTGTAGGTGCTTCATCACAGCCACCTATCTGAAATAGTATAAGGTCTCCTGCTTTAGCAGGGGGTTGGACTAGAAGACCTCCAAGGTCCCTCCCAGCTCTATTCTGATTCTAAATACTTCATAGACTGTAACAGATCATAAATAACATTCTCTAACGTGACTTGAACAGAAAAACAAGAATAAGAAATAAGATAAAAAGATAAGAAAAAAGGAAAACTTATCAATAAAATAGGTGAGAACACTACTAGTTACTCTAATGTAATGGTGTGCAAAAATATATTTTCTGTGAAGTAAATCTATTTATGTTACTTGGGCAAGAAAACTTCTGGAGTTCTTCAATCTCACAAGGTACAAGTAGGCCTTAGATTATATATGCTTGAACAAATATAATCTAAAATTAACATCCTCTTTCTCTTTTGATTTTTCTAAGAAAACATTTTAGTTCTCTACATATACAAAATTCATGTGAAATGACTTTCATATAGATTATGAATTGATAAATGAAAATATTATTATTTTTCTTTTTCAGCTGTGGGTAGGCTACTACATTGAACTATATATGTTAAATGTATCTATGATTTAAACCAACTAGAAGATTAGGATAGTTTCAATTCATCTGACGCAGAAATAAATTATCTATATAACTCCTGAGTAAGGTTTCATAGCATATTGTATATATTAATGTCAGATGCAAAAAAACAAAACTACTTGTGAATAGCCACAGGCTATAAATTTAGTATCATCTATGTTACAAAAATCTCACCGGACTGCTTGCTTTCCTCCAGGAATGACCAGATAAGGTTTCATGGGGAAGTTATGCTTATGCCATTTGCGGCTGTGCAATGACTCTAAGCTATGTCCTTGCTTGATACCTCCCTCCATCCTAGCTGGCATTTCCCCAACAATTAAGTCAGTACACGAGAGCATAAATTACAAGCAAGTACTTTAGACGGTGTTAGAAGATGGCAGTTTTCAATTACATATCAGAATATCCTGATGCTACAAGCTGCTTGATAATGGAACAAGTGCCTCAGACCGCAGTAGTTTCCTTTCTTAACTGCTAGAATGTCTCCTAAACTGCTTGGATTAGAAATATTTTGCAGTGTCCTCTACCTCTTACTCCTACCACACTAGAATTTCAAATAGAGGCAAGCACTGATGTTCTGAATTATGATCCAAACTCTGTGCATATATTATCAGGTATGGCATATTCTTTGCTAACCGGTAATTTGTATTCCAGAGAAGCTTATTACATGAGGATGGACACAGATGTTTCAAGTGCTTAGAGAGAAGTGTGCCACATAGATACACAGTGATGATTGAATAAACTGAAAGCTTTGATGAAGAGCAAATGTTTCATTTTTAATGCACTTTAATGTAATTGATTTTAGAAATTCCTCTGATGAAACAGATATTCATAAAGAATGAAAGAACATAGAAGGGCAGAGGGAGAGAGGGAGGAAAGGAAAGAAGTTGATCTTCGCTGAAGTAACATATGTATAGCAAGCAATGATATATACTATTTGATACTACGTTCAAATAAATCTCAAAATCACAGTGATTTTAAGAGAAAGTTTCTTCTACTGATGGTTGCATTCTATGAGTTAAATTCTGCTCAGATTTCTCTTACCTGTGCATATACATTTTCACAGATTGCTCTTTCCCCTACATTTGGTAGCAGCTCCTCTCATGCTGTTACAAAGGATCCTCCAACTTTCAGGAGGCACGAAAAACAGTGAAACTGAATGGAAGAGGACAATCAGAAGCTTTCTCTGGAAAAAATAAGATGTGTGCATAAAAGGCCAAATCTGGATCCAATGTGATAAAAAGAGCTCTGTTTCCTCTTACTGATTGTTTGTGTTGTTTACATAATTAAGTAAGAAACTTAAGAATAACAGAATAACAGTTGGAGATTACCTTGGAGATCTGGAGATCTGCTCAACCACAATCCTGTAATATTTCAACCAGAATGTTGTCCAGTTTCTTCTTAAAAACCTCCCGTGTTGGAGCACCCAAAACTTCTGGAGTCAAATTGCTCCACTGATTAATTGTTCTAATTGTCAAGAAATGTCTCCTTAGTTCTAGGTTTGATCTCTCCTTGATTAGTTTCTGTCCATTGCTTTTGTCCTGCCTTCAGGTACTTTGGAGAGTAGGTTGACCCTTTCTTCTTTCTGGTAGACACTTAGATATTGGAACACTGCTATCATGTTACCCCTTAGTCCTTCTTTTCATTAATCTATTAGACATACTCAATTCCTGCAACCATTATTCATCTATTTTAGCTTCCAGTCCTCTAATCATCTTTGTTGCTCTTTTCTGTACTCTTTCCAGTGTCTCAACATCTTTTTATATCATAGCAACCAAAACTGGATGCAACATTCCAAGTGGGATTTTACTAGGGCATTATAAAGTGATACTAACACTTCACAACTTCTCCATGATATCTCACTTGCTTTCTCTGACCTCAAATTGCAATTGAAACTTTGACTCTGAATAGAGCCAGGAGAATTCAGCCAGGAAAAAAAAAAGGGCAGCCATGCCTGAACCTTAACAAAACATTGCAAACTTTGCTTAGTGCATGGAAGATTGGTTTGCTTGAGTTGGAGGGCTAGCAGACTGTTCATCCAGGCTTTATGCCCTTAAGTGAATATAAAACCCATCTTTATATGTTGCTGCTCAAACATCAAATATAAAACAGTTTTAGTGGTTCAGCAATATATATTTAGTTATATACGTGTAATCAAATAAAATGGAAACAGTGCTTCACATTTTAACAAAAACCAAGGACCTCATTCATAGGTGGATAATGTAAAATACAGAAATAACTGATTGATGTCTGAGCTGGGAAGTCAAGTATTTTAAAGAGACAGAGAACTAGTAATGTTTTGAAAGAAAGAAATCATAATTTTCATAATTTTCATAATTTTAGAATACAATGAATTATATACTGCTTTTGACAAGAACCCCCTATGTTACAAAATGAACATGCAGGGCTCTTGAACTTGTAGATTACCTTATCAACTTTTGCATACTTTGAAACCAGGACAAATGTTTGGGAAAATCTTACAGAGAGAGGTAAAACTGAAGTACTATCTTTTAAAGCTATATCCCTGCATTTACTATTCCTAAAACATGTGGAATAATTGTAAAAATTGATTTATTCTATTATCGAAGTTAGGTATGGGTAGACTCATAGCACATAGGAGAACAGAAGTGGGTTTGGTAGGAATTTGGGTAATGTAGGTTCCTTTCTTTGTTTTTATTGTGGTATATTCATTTTAGAGCTTACAAGTCAGTTCTTATATGGTTCTTAAATGAGAATGGTAGAAAGCTATTCTAAAATTTCAGTAGTCGTGTTCAGAGGAAGTTCTGAAGTTTGCAAAAAGTAGAATTCAGAGATTAAGGTTGCCAAGTCCTTATCTAAATTTGAATTACAGGTAGACCTCAACTTACAACTGTAATTGAGCCCACAATTATGGTCAAAAGTCATGACAGTCATTAAGCAGATCATCATGGGACCATGCCCAATTTTACAATCTTTTTGTGGTGGTCCTTAAATGAACACTGCAGTTGTTGAGCAACCCATTTTTTGCTATGGACATTTTTTTTGCTGGCAACTAGAAATAAACACTGGTTTCCAGCAAAAATATGATAAATTGTGGTCACGTGACTGCGGGATACTGCAACCAGCCATAAATGTGGACCCGTCTGCCCACATGACTCAGATTCCTGGCTGTAGGAATTTCCCGGGTCGTAAATACTTTTTGGAAGTCTGCTGCAACTTTGAACTGTTCCTAAGCAACTGGTTGTAAGTTGAGATCTACCAGTGCCACATCTCAGGCCCTGAATCAGTACATGAAAACTGCAAAATGCCCTTCAAATGCATTTTATTAGGCAGGCTAGACCATGTTGCTTGTAACCAGTTTGTTCATTAAGACACAGCATCTGGCTTCATAGAACATACTAGCCAAAGCTACAGTATGTTTTAATATGATTTGTGAACCTGGTCTAAAAATGTAAATAGTCCCTACTATTATCAAATGTCACAGACATACAGACCAAGATGGATGGGATTCAAGACTGACCTGCAACCTTCTGTATATCTGTCACAGATAGCCTTCCATAATTTTATCCCCTGCCTTTATACCTGTGACAGCGTGTGTCTATCAGACTACTGATAGGTAATGGATTCTGATTACTGGTAAACAGCACTAGCAGCAAATGTATTTAGCCTTCCTCTTTTTGAACATGGGAATTAAGGATAAATCATCCTGAAGAAGAAGAAAAAATGGGCATCATATTTATTGTACGGTTGCTTCTACCCCAGCAAATCTATTCTTTAAACCCAAGGAAACAGTATACATCCATTCAACCGACTAAAAAGCCGTTCCTTTTACATGTCACAAGTCTTCTGATTTTGAGTAATATAAATGGCTTGATTATTAAATCCACCATTGCCTTTCTTTGTGAGCCTCAATTAATTACGGTTTATCTTCTTTATAGAAACACTGTCAAGGAAAAGGAGTATGTTTAGCAAGCTGCTTGTATACAGTCCTTGTATTGGGTACATTAAGGATTTACAGCAGCTTGATGGATGGTATATTGTCCTTTTTTTTTTTAACCACCTGGGCTTCCCCTGTGAATATTCATTAGTAACTTTTGGCTTCTTAAATTATGTGGAACACCAAGCAAAGCTCATTACCTGTGCAAGTCATCTCAGTTAAGACCTTCTCTCTCATATGTTGCTATTTCTCCTGTTCAGCTGCTTCTAAATATCTGTGTTCTAATTAATGTGATATGAGGCTTTCCTGTATTCAAACACCTGGCTGATACAGGGTGTCCTTGCTTAACAATGGTAATTGGGGCAAATGATTGTGTTGCTAAGCATCACAGTTATAAAGTGCAATGTGATGTGACCGCACCAATTTACAACAGGAGTTGTGGAAGTCCCAGTTGCTGTTGTTAAGCGAATCTTGCCAATTGCAATTTCCTGCCAGTTTGGCCGCTGATGTTGCTTGTGCAAAGATAGCAGTGAAGGTCGCAAATGGTGAGCATGAGATCATCGAGGACGTTGCAATTACAAGTCAAGAGTCAGAATTCCAATCGTGTGGCTGAAGGGACCCTGTGACAGCCACAACAATGAGTATCCATTCAGGACCGTCATAATTTTGATGGTCACTGACCAAGCCTTCATTCAACAAGGACTACCTGTATTTTCCACTTTTCTCCCTCCCAACATTTAAATTGTAAATTATTCTCTGTAGACCTGTGATTTTTTTCATCAGAAGACTTTCCTGAGGTTGCATATTAGCGGTGCATTAGATTGTGCTACAAAAGTAAAGGCTACTTTTAACAATATAAATAGAAGTTCCATAAAGTAACTACCATGAAGGAATGACTGAATTTAAATCTCTCTCTCTCCTTCCCTCTCTCTCCCCCCTCGCTCTCTTTCACACACACACAAACATACAGAGAGAGAGAGAGAGAGAGAGATGTAATTCTCAGAACCTTAGCTGGGATAATAAATGATTATATTATAAATATATATTATATTGTATCAAATATGCCTGTGTAACATACACAATCTAATATAACGGCCTTTACTCCAATCATACAATATTTCTTCCCTGCTAAATCCTGGGGATTTTACCTATATATTTCCATAGTTTGTCTTTCTATATAAGAAAAATCAGCTACAACATTTAGTAAATTTTCCATAGTTTGACAGTAGACAAATGGAGTTTCTGACTCTTAATAACTTAAACAGCACCACACTGGAGAAAACTTTATAATAGCTTTGTAATATGGCTCTGAATATTAACAAATTAGATATATGTAATGTTCTTCCATAAAACTAATTGAGGAAATGATTGTGCACTAAAACATTTTTCATATTCAGCAACAAGATAGGAGGCAGCAAATGAGAAGACATGCTTTGACGACATCTTTTGATTTTTTTTAATTAATTCAGTTAGCTATTCATTGTAAGCATACAATGAATCTGAGTGTACAACACACCAGGGCAAACATGACTTCGTCTTGAGCATATGATGAGTATCATATTATCCTGGCTACTGACTGAATATGAGCCATCAAGTTGATGTTGACCCTTGGTGACCACATTGATAGATTTTCAACATCTGTTCATAACTGGTCCTTCAACACCCAACATCACTCCTCCAAGTGAATCAATCCACCCTGAGAATAAAATGGAAAAGCAGAAGCCTCATTCTAAGACGGAAGAAATATTTTGAGAAATTACAAGGAAGATGAGTTGATGCATCCATTTTTATCCACTATACAGTATGTTTGTTTGCTTAATTTATATAACTGCCCACTTTTACATAAATCAAGAGGTATTACAAATAAAAGTCACAAAATAAGCAACATAAAAACAAATAAAAATAAAAACACATAGCAGCTAGGTGTAATCTAACCTATTATCTATACCAACAGGAGACCGTCTCTGCCCATATCAAGGGTCCTACACCAATCTATGCACAAGAGGGATTGGGCTAAACTGATCTCAGGAATATGATGTTCCAAAGGGTAGAGAAGAAAAGTATATCTTTCTGGGTCCTATCAGCTTACACTCCTTCACAGACAATACCTGCCCTTCCTGCCAGATGTGTTGAAACAATTGGGGAGAGATAGCCCTTTAAATAATCCAGTAATCTATGAAGAGCTTTAGTAGTGACAATTATTACCTTGAATTACAACTGCAAGCACACTAGAAGCTAACACAGCTTGCAAAGCAATGGTGTCACAAGAACCAAGTAACTTGCACTTCTTAACTGCCCACAGTATTGTGTTTTGCACCAGTTGAAGCTTCTGAACATTCTTCAAGGGCAGTCCCCTGTAAAGAATGCATTGTGTTAGTCTAATTTGGAGATCACAATGGCTTGAGTGACTATAAGCAGGGTGTGCTGGTCCAGGATTCAGGGCAATTGATGCATAACCATAAAAGGTGCAAATGCCCTACTAGCTATGGCTGCCATCTGGCAGGAGCAGTGAGTGCAGGAGGAACCCTAGATTGCGCTTTGTGTCTATCTGGGGTAGTGCCACTCCATCAAAAACCAATATGAAAGGTCCTAGAACCAAGAGATTCAAAAACCCAGAGCCACTCCATCTTGAATTGAGCCTATTCATCCCATGCAGGTCTGCACTGTGTCAGAACTTCCATGGCATCACTCAGGTGACCTGGTGTGCTGGTATAAACCTGGCTATTATCAACATGCTGATGATCTTTCATCCCAAACTGTTAAATGATCTCATCCAGAAGCTTTGTGTAGCTGTTAAACTAGAGGGGATAAAGTACCAAGACCTGTGGTAGCCCACAAAGGAAGACCCGCTGGCTGGATCTCTCCTACCACATCAACACCAACTGGAACCAACTCCAGAGGACAGAGGAAGGAGAAGAACCAACAGAACACCATGCCACCTACTCCCAACTCACAGAGCAAGTCCAGAAGGATATCATGATTGATGGTATCCAAAGTTCACTGAAGGTCAAAAAAAAGCAAAGAAGTGTTCACTACCTGGGATCTTCTATGAGTGTCATCAATGATATTTTGGTCCCATATCCCAACATGGACCCTGACTGAAAGAGGTCCAGGACTTCTTCCAAAATCCTATGAAGCTGCAACACACCTTCCTTACAACCTTCCCTGAAAAATGAAGGTTGGAAACTGAATGAAAATTGTATAAAATGATGGGGGAGTCTAGTGATGGCCCCTTAAGGATGGGAGCAAACCACTACCTCAAGACATGGTGGAATTAACCATTTCCTCAAAGAGGGGTTAATCACTGTCAGAACCTGAACACACATCACTTCCCAAGAGGCCTTAATTAGCCATGACAAAATTGGGTGAATAGGAGTAAAGGCTGCTGTTGTTGGTTTTTTTTTAATTTGAAGATTAGGGATCACAATGAAAGCACATATCAGAAACTGAACTTCCAAAATTCAAAAGCAAATGTATGAATGGTGAAAAGTTGTATGAGATACAGACCTAAGAACTTCTTTATCAATATTTGAGTCTAGCTTCAAGTACTGCAATGTCACGCCACTAGATAAAGTCAAACTCAACTTCTGAGTCCTATATCAACATGCCCCTGTAGTTTTCTTGGCACTATTATGAAGTGGTTTGCCAGTGTCTTCTTGTGATTTTTTTCTTTTCAATTTCTCAATTTAGCATATTGCTCTGGAATTTCTTTCCAATCTTCCACCCAAACACTAAGTAGTAACCATCTAAAACTTCCAAATGATGCTGACTTTGATACATTAACTAGATCTTAAAGGAATAAGGAATTGGGTGAAATGTTGCTCTCTTGCTGCATGTAGGCCCCTAAAATCTGTACTTTCCATTCCAGCAAAAACTTATTTGCATGATAGAGGCAACAATTTTTGGCAGGTGCGGTAATCCAAATAAAATAATTGGTTACTCTAAGCAAAATGATGCCTTTCTGTCAATTCATTCTGGATTATTGTAAGCAGAATTCCCACTGGCTACAGAGCAGCAACCACATCTAATAAGTCAAAGGCAAACAACACAAAACAGACTATTTGTATTTATGATAAATAATGTATGTCTACACAGCTCTAGACATCTCGGAGAGAAACAGATGCTGGAGCATCTGTAAATCAGTGGGCAGGTGAATATAGCCTTATGGGGTATGCCCAAAGTCATTTAGCAAAAGGAACAGAACTGTGTAAGTTCCTAACTAGGCACAGAAACAAATAATTCCTGGAAATAAGAAACTTAAGAAAGTTTAAGTAACAAAGTTCTCTCTGCGCAAGTGGGCCACTATACAAATATTTAATGCAGTTAAACTCGGTTTATTTGGTAATTTGGAGAATTCAAAACTGCGATGGAGGGGGGGGGGGAATCATCACAGCCTGCTGTTTCCAAGGAGACAGCGGGAAGAAAAGCTTCCAAAATCTTCTCACTTCTTTTTTGTCTTTTAGAACTTGCAGGCACGAAGCAAACCACTTCAGTTTGGTTAGAGCAGATTGGAAAGCAGTATTTCCTGAAACAGGAAGCCCTTTGATGGAGTGTTGAATTCAGGCTGAAAGTATTGAGCCAACATAAATTTAAAATCACACAAACTGAAGGAGCAATTACAGATGCGTACAGGAAGACTGATAATAGGCCAGCTAGAAACCTACATGAATCTTTAAATTCGATGTGCCCCCTTCGTACATGTCTGTATTTTTTTTTCTTTCTAAAGAAGAAGTAAATGGAGGTGAAAGCCTCACTGATAGCAAATTAAAGGTAATTTAGGCCCTTTACTCCAATCCAGTTTTCATTGCAGATACATTTTTCTATCTGTCTACAGCCTTCCTGGCTGCTAATTTCTTAATTAAACCTCAGGGGAAAAGTTCAGAAAGAACATCTTAGAGGAACATTTCAAACCAGAGTGCAAGCAGTCAGGGATGCTGTGGAAAGATTGCTGTGCGATAGAAAGCAGAAAATGCAGCATTTTCACAAAAGAACAGGGACTATATTAGCACCATCATAAACAAGGAGGCTTCGGCAGGGAGATGTGTAAAAAAACAGACAAAATGATAGTCATAACCATGTTATTGAGAACTGTCCAGAGTTGCTTTGGATAGAGAGATGAGTGGCATAAATCTAATCAATTTAATTAAATTAATAATAAATAATTTAATTAATAAGCAATAAATGTTACAAAGTAATAAAACCAAATATTAAAACCCTGCCCTTTTTTATATGTATGTTTGCAGGTAAAAAAAAAAAAGGTGGAGCTTCACTGACACAATTCTAGTTCCCATCTTGACTTTTTAACTACTTCATAGCAGGCATTCCTGGTTCTAAAAAAATAAAACATTAAAAAAAAAAAATAAAGTTCACCGAGGCAGAAAAAGGAAATCCTATTTCAAATAAAATTGGAAAACTTTCAGGGTAAAATTTAGCGGAATCTTTTCTCATATTTTCAGACTAGTCTGTTTCATTCTCTGCTTTGGCGTGTGATCCTGTTGCAAATTTCCAGCTCGCTAACCATCCTCAGACTTCATAGGAAAAGTAAAATCAACATAAAACATTCTGTTTCTACTTAAAAATAAAAAGCACACACTTGAAATAATTTTGATACCATATGAATCTGTGTTGCTGCTTCTAATTAATTCAAACTATGTATTTAATTTTAACATATACACGGAACAACCCTGCTATTGCTTTCAAGATAAGCTCCTTTTTTGCAAAGCCCAGAACACGAGTGATAACAAGTACGGAAATGAAACTGGGGTCAGGAAATAAGAAAACAGAAAAAGAGATATAACTACCTCCCCTTAATGTTATCTCCATGCAAATTGAATTTCCTCCCATCCTATCCATCTACTGCTTCATACATTGCCTCTTGTTGTTATAACATTCTCATTGCTCTCTTTGTAGGGTTATCGGTTCCATTCAACCACAACTTTCTTGATCTTGCCTTCTATTTCCAGGGAAGCATTTCATTCACGGAAGCGTACTGTGCCATCTTGACACAGCTAAGCACACCACTATGCAAAGAATCAAGGCAAGATAGATTAGCCTGCTACGGTTGTGGCTGCTCTGCATCTCTACACTCATTGAAGCAAGAAAGCTACTTTGCTCCGTGGATATGCTTGAAGGACGACTGTGTTCAGGTAGCCAACACAAGAATCAACACACCTGAAGATCTCCATAGCCCTCCAGGAAATAATCTTTTCAAGAATCCCAAAGGCACTTTTTCAAAAGCTACCTGGACTTTTCTTGGGTTTTGCTTCTTATCCAAGACGCTTCTCCAGCTCTTGAGTTCAGTTCAATCCAGGTGAGTTATGTAATTTGAGACAAGGTTTAAACTGAAGAAGCTTCTTGGATGAGAAACGAAATGTTTTCAAAGAAAAAAAAAAACCACAAGAAAAGTCCAGTTGCCTTTTGAAAAAGCATGTTTGGAACAACTATGACCTGGATGATTGAGAATCTCCATGGACATCCTTCCAAGAATCATGTTCCTAATGAACCATATGAGCCATATGGACAATAACGGAAAATACGTGTTAAGTTAAATTAGCAAATTTTTGAGCATTGTATTATTTTCAGAAAGCAGAATGTAAACATTTGAAAGAATACTGACTCACCCTGGTATACATACTTTATGAAAAGTTATCATTTATGGAAATGTTTACCAAAAGGAAAATAAATGGTGCATTACGTGAAGAGTCAGTCAAGTTTTACCTTACAAATGTTTACAGCAGTGAAAAGATATATGTGTGCTGCTTAAATTTTAAGTGGCTTTTATCCATCAAGATGTTATTGAGAAATGAAAAGTCTGTGTTTTCTCATCTTTTTTTTTTTTTAAATCAGAAACAGGATTTTCCTGTAATTTATATCAGGGGTATCGAACTCGCAGGTTGCAGGCTAGATGCCTCACACGCTTGCCACATCCAGCCCCGTTTTAGCGAAGGAGAAAAAAGTTGTGATATGTCATGTAATGACAACGTGTCATCACGAATTTCACACCCCTAATTTATATGTATGGTTAATTGAAATGGGGGCATCTCATTTAGTAGTAGTAATGTCCACAGCTAGCTATAATGATGCAAAAGTTACAGTCCGTGCATAATGTCATCAGAGCACAAATCCTGTTCTTTATGTACTTCCTTCCTCATGTCTGATGCAAAGGACAAGTTGAAGTATTTATGTCATCATGTTGTGATCAGGGATGGGATTCAAAAATTTCAGCAACGGGTTCACTGCACGGTTGCTGGGCAGGCGTGGCTATGGTGGGCGTGGCCTACTTGGCCTCCTGCACCACGGTGGGGGGGGCATTTTCACCCTCCCCAGGCTATGGAGGTTTTCCTCGAGCCTCTGGGAGGACGAAAACAGCCTCCTTGGGCTATGGAGGCTCTCTGGAGGCTGGAAACAGGCAGTTTCCAGCCTTTCCGAACTTTTGGGAGGCCCATTTTTCACCCTCCCTGAGCCTCTGTGTGTGCCCTGCATTTACCTGCCTTCAAAATGGGCCACGTGGAGACTCCTGAGAGGGCTGGGGCAGGGTGGG